>JWIU01000095.1:0-143438 GCA_000966885.1 Xylaria sp. JS573
CCCTAACCCTAACCCTAACCCTAACCCATGCCAGGCAGCGTCACTTCGCTCGTTGCGGCTGGCTCGTTGGGCTGAGCACATGGCTCGCCCGTAGCCAACCGAGCATGTCATGTCTGTGCCGCCTGTCCAACAGCCAACAGCAGCTTAAGACACACTAGTCCGGTAGTATATGCCTTACCGTGACGAGTGCGGCTTTGGGACGAAACACCGCATTCGCAAGAGGACGTGCCATAGGGTTCGATGGCCTTAGGGGGGAAGGTTTCTGCGTCGGATCTATCTGCCCCTATATCCACTAGTATAAGTATAGTCTACGTGTAGGAGGTTAGTAGACTTGCCTCGGGCCAGTCAAAATACCTACCGCCCGAGCGGTAACCAATTGCAACAGGACGACCCGGCCAACCCCCACCCCGACAGAAAGACAGGGGCCAGAGGAATGTCGCCAAATAACCTTGTTCATCGAGAGCGGGCCGCGCGTGTCTTGATTCGCAGGCAATCGCCCCGGACGGATTCCCCACCCCCAATAGTCAAGTCAGTCACTCACATCCCGATGACCAGAACGGGAATCTCGCCCGGCCAAAGCGTCCACGTCTTCGCATAATATGACAGTTTTTCCCTTTCCTTTTCTTTGTCTTATGTGTCTCCAGGTGACCGCTGCAGCGTGGCTGAAATCTTCCCACCGCATTTGGCACACGGACGGTCCTTGATGACCGCGTCCAGTCACGATATGCCCAAGTACGTTGGAGGGATGGACGGGCGGTCGGCAGTGCTGCCACCATATCTACCTTTACAGATATAGGCTGACACAACGCTGAATATTGGACGAGGTGGCGGTCATCAATGTCTCAGCCGTGTAACCTCAGAGCGCGTGGAGAGCAGCGCCCGGAGGGTCAGGAGTGTGATCCGAACGCCACATTCTTCTAGCGAGTCATTTGACTGACGTTAGGGAGGATGGTATTGGATTTCCCCATTATGGAATCACTTTCCTATTTTGCCCCTAAACGTGATTCATATGCAATAGGTACTTACCTACTACTGTCGTAAACTTACCGTGATAGCCAAGTAAGTCCTAGTCAAAGCCCCGGTGGCGGCCCCCTGACCGTGCCGCAGTAATTAATCCTACCCGTTCAGCAGGTAGATAAGAAGGCATCGATCATTCCAAAAGCCCGGGTGAGGCTGTCCCTGGGAACCCAACACCTCGTTCTAGGAATTCGATGGTTGGTTCCGAATATAGTAACGCGGTGCTGTCCCCGTCGGCGTGGGACGGACGCGCACGGCTTCCGCTGTTGGTTCCGTGAGAAACAGGTCTTTGCATGGCAACCCAATTGAGCGGTTCTATGCTCTCGGCTTCACGGGCGTCTCCCATCTATCATATCTACAAGCCCGTGTTCTTTCGGGATTCCGCATTGAAGCGGATAATTCGGGTAAACATCACCGACACCACCCTCCTGGCTCTCAGATCCCATGTCTTGTCGTCTACTCGACCGGCTTGATTTAGTATCCGGTGATAAGAGCGCAAGGTAGTCACGTCGTTGACTAGGCGTATCTTACTCTGGCTGGGGAGCGTCGGTTCGGGAAGGTTACTGTGCATCGATCAGACCACGCGTGCTGTATGCTGCCACCCACACTGCATTGCTTCCATCCGAAGCTGGCGATAGCGTGTTCCGAGACAGCGGGTGTGGTAGCACGAGATCGTGTTGCGGGCTGACTGACGGACTCATCGTCACCAACCCACATGCATATTGCCCGTAGATCTCCTGCAACTCGGCAGCCGGCCTGCCTACGCATTTAGAAACATGTTTAACCTGGTATTCTGTCAAGTATTTTGCCCAGTCTATCTGCGTGTACCCCTCAGCACCACCTGTACGTGCCAGCAATGGCACCTGCAGTGCGCATCATTGGCTGCAGGTAGGACATTCGCTCGGGTCCCACATACCACGATGGATCTAAGTCTTCTGCATTGGAATCGATGAGAATCGTGGGAGGGCTGAGTCCGAGAGCCTTTTTCCTGCTGACCGGGCTTCCATGATCCGAACGAAGCGAGTCTGGCAGCTTGGCCGTCGTGGTATGCCGAGTCAAACCGAGCTCTGTCTCGATGTTACGCATGCAGTTCTGCAAGTTCCGTGGCATCAAGGGTATTCTCGACATGTTCCGCCCGGCGTAGTCATACATGCTCACGAAACGACTTGCAACACGGACCGTCATTCGTCCTACGTAGTGCCGTACAGAGGCTTTACCTTTTGTACACTGCTACTACAGCGCGCGAGCATTATCATTCGTCATCGACGCAGCTCGCTTCCATAGACGTATCGGGGCTTGCCCTGCGAGAACACAGGACCTACCCGATCCTGTGTCTACCGTTCCACTGCTTCCGGAGGACACCCATTCTAGACGAGGCCACTGCTAATCAAACGGCTCGAAACAGGTCGCCGTGCTCCACCAGACGCATTCATTCGACAATTTTAACGTGATCACAGCGTTTGGGGTAGGCCAGCGGGTTCCGCGACCACACCCGACCTACTATCATATGCCCGTCTCGCGTAACTGCCGGCATTCTATCCTATTCAAGTGTCACAGACCTTTGATATATTTGAAGCGTTCTCCGACCATGCCCGTTATCCTGCATTTCTTAGTGACCGGTGTGGCCGGGCTCTTGCCATGCCGTCAACCGGTGTATCTATGGTATGCGTGTATAAGACCGGGGTAGCTGACTGTCGGAGGAAAGACCTAGTTATGGTGTAGGCAAATGAAGCAGGGCCTCGTTGGAATAATTGTTTATTTTGTGTCATCTTGGCGGCTCGGCTTTACTACATCCCTCACAATTGGAGTGATGGTGCAGTAGCCTTTCATGTTATCTGCCGTGATGGCCGGGTCATTGATATACACGAGTTTATGGCTACTAGAAAGATGCAGGATGAAGCGGATATTAATGCTAATATATATAGCAAGAAATCGAAAGGAGAGGATCGCGAGACTAGTCTTGAATACCTCGTTTACTTTGTGAACCTGCCGGGAAGTGGCTGCGGACTATATCGCGAGTAATAAGGCAAAGCAGCAGTACGTAGCAAGAACCTGTAATATCACACGTGGAATGAATCTAACTCTTAACTTCCAGACCTCATCTCGGTGCCTCACCCGCCAATACCGTTATGAAATCCCTAAGACAGTCTCTCTTAGCTACATCTCATCTACTCCCGTCTCATGCCATCTCATTTGTCGTGATATAAGGCTATCGTTTCAACAAACAACAGCGACGTCATTTTTGGAACACCGCAACATGTCACATATTTACGCACCGTTCACAGAGCCGATCAAGGTGGGTCTGACTTCTACCCATCCATCATCAGAATGCAGGAAAGCTGGTAGACAGGTAGGTAGATGAGGACGGGTCCTACATCTGCAAACCCATGCAGTTTACGCATCCATACGCGCATGCATCGACACCTCCGCCCAACGCCAGAGGTAGAGAACCGACTATTCAGTTATACCTACACGACGTTATTACTTTCCTTATCCCCTGATATCGCCCACGTAGATAAATAGATGTGTGTAGGTACATGTGCCTTTACATAATAGATCGACCCAGCTCTACGCCCTACCTCCTGAAACACGCGGGCTTGCCAACAGTTGGGGCGTAGGTGAGTATATTAGTCGGTAGAAAGGTTGGAAGGGAAATATGCAAAGGAGATGGTGAATGTAAGCAACTCGTCACATAAGGTACATGATGGGACAATCGCTCGCCTCGTTTGGATTAGGGGATTTAAGTGATAGGGGCAAATACGAAAAGCCAACAGAGTAGAAATATCTACCCACCTATCATACAGTATAGTGTGGGCCGTGAGTTTATTATGGACGTGCAGTGATACCACAACGAAAGCACGAGAACGAAACGAGGGCGTTGCAGCTTAACCTCCGTCTTTTCTAATGTTTCGCGTTTACCGGATCGGTGTACAGATAGATATACAGATAGCTACATCGCTAGCTAGACACGCCAACCGACCGGCGGCTCCCTACAGAACGGTAATCCCCCCTTGTGGGGGTTCGAAGCTGACTGGCCGCGCTGGCAAGTCGGAACTATGACACACAACATTGCAGAGCCATCTGCAGCCAGTCATAGACCATCTGAATCCCATCGTCACTCATTATGAACCCGACCACTCTTTTTCCCTCCCCTTTACCAACGAAAAGTGGCTCTCCACATGCACGGGTTCATGTCATGTGTCCCGTCGTTCTCGCTCTCAAAATTTACTTTTCTTCTTTTTGTGGCTCAGTGTGTCGATATCAAATATCCCATGCGGTCTTACCGCCGCACTGGCAGTGCCTTTTCGAGGCACTCGGTAATCTAGACAGGCGTTAGCTGTCAACAAACAATCCTATAGAACTCGAGTCGGAGAGAGCCCCCCCTCCCCCCCCCCAAAAAAAAAAGAATGGGGGGGTAGGTGGAGTTGAAGAAAACGTAAGGAAAAGGGGGAACAAGGAAAGGGCACTTTGACAAAGTAATGATTATAAACTGACCTGAGGGCCCCAAGCCCCTTGATTCTCAAGATACCGGCTCATACCCTTGACGAGCTCGACCTGCTCTTCGACGGTCAGGCCCGTGATGGCGAGCTCCATGACGTTGCCAAAGTTGACCTTATGCTGCGCGACAAAGGTCTGGTAATAGATGAAGGCGAAGAAGCCCATGATGAACTGGCAGTCCATGCGGTCCGTCATGCCGCCGTGTCCCGGGATCGAGTCGCCAAAGTCCTTGATCTTGAAGGTGCGCTTGAGCCCCGAGGCGAAGAAGCCGCCGAAGGGGGCGATGAGCGACGCAAACGTCGCCAGCATGACCGAGTGGAACTGCATCGGTTCCGTCGTAAACGAAAAGCTCGTGTTGATGCCCTCGGGCAGGAAGAAGAGCTGTGGCAGCGTATACGTGTGCGGCAAGAAGACGGGGTTGGGATCGCATTGGAGCCCCGTGAAGATGGTGGCGCCAAGGTCGTTGACGGGGCAGATGAAGTACTTGGAGCGCATGAGGACGTTGGTCAGCATGATGCCCCAGCCGACGGTCATGATCCAGGCGCCGACGAAGCCCTCGACCGTCTTCTTGGGCGAGAGCTTGATGAGCTGGGTGCGGCCGAAGGTGATACCGCAGACGTAGGCGAAGATGTCGTTGCAGATGACGAGCGAGGCGGGCAAGAAGAACCAGATCATGCCCTCGAAGACGTTGTTCATGACGAAGTGGGCCTGGACGACGATCAGGTACAGCGCCATGTGCGTCCAGGCGAAGTTGGTGAACTGAAACTTGAGGTGGCCGGCCTTGAGGTTGGCGACGAAGAAGACGAAGCCGATGACGTACAGGACGAAGCTGATGAAGCGGTGGTGGGTCGCGAGCGGTAGCAGCACCTTGTCGACAAGGACGATGTGCTTGAAGTAGTAGATGACGGTCTCGCCGTAGAGGAAGTACATGGTGGTGGCCAGCCAGTACCAGTTGAGGCTCTTGGTCGGGCGCAGTTGGCGGGCGCGGCTGGGCACGCTGGCGATGGCGATAACCTCCTTGAAGGACACGATCTGGACGGCGGTAATGCAAGCGATGATGTATATGTGGCCAGAGAAGAGGGCCGTAAAGAACAGGCCAATCATGACAAAGGTCCAGAACGTCCGGGTGATGAAGTTGGCCTTCTTTTTCTCGTAGTCGGACAGGGTTGGCTGCTCTGGCTGTTTCTGTCCGAGGCGATGATGGCACGTCAGCTACTCGTATCTTCACATGTGAGGAGAAATAGAACGATAGGGAATGCGAGTTATCTTGGAGCTATCTAGGTATAGCTTTAATATCACGCCTATGCTGAAGACACAGCGCTCAACGGAGCCATCGCGCAAAGCTTGATATCATGACCCCAAGCCTGACCACGGCTGCGTTCTGGACGGGAAGGGGAGGGAGAAGTGGACGATATGTTATATGTAACCTCCTCGCTCCCATTTGTATTTAGTCACGAGCGCGCCATGAGGCCACACCAAGGCAATTGAAGTGGGAGAATTCGCAGTAGAGGGGTATGTAATACGTACTTCGCTGATGCCATCAAGCTGCGGCGAGCTCTTTGTCCTAACCGGCGACCCTGTGCCATCCTCACTTACTTCACTGAAGCTCGGTCTTCTATTCTCGCCATTGAGGCTTCGGCTCGGGAATCGGACCCCACGTCGAGGTTTCGTCATGGCAGCGGCGTTATATCTACGTAGATATAGAGGTAGGTATGGGTGTGGCAGGTATATCGAGCGGGTTCGAAAGCAAACGTGTTCGGGAGCGGCCTGAGAGGTTGTCTTCCAGTACAAGTACAGCCTTGCACAAGAGTGGCTGGCGGGGGGCCAGACGGTAGCGGCGGAGAGGGCGGCGGCGGTGGTTAGTTGACGGTTGGATTTTACGCGACGTGGATACCGAAAGGTCGAAATAAATAGGATTACTAGGACGACAGGTAGAACATAGGACAGCTGAGTAGATGTGCGGCTCGACCGGGGCAACTCGGGGCTGAGGACAAGCTTGGCTGGCGCGCTCAGGCAAATTTGGGGAAGTGGAGCTGAGCGGTAGTTAGGCTTGCAGGCTTTTTGGGAGCGTCGGCGATCATGGACTGATGGAGACGGGACGAATGAATTGGCAGAGCCTGGCGAGTGGGGGAGGGACGTCGTCGTCTCTCTGTGGTATCTGTGTCCTTGTCCGTGTCTGTGATTGTGTTTATCTCTTTTCTGTCTATCTCCTGCTTGCGCTTTCGCTCGTTTCTCTGATCCGTAACTGACAGAACTGGGAAGAGGCAAAGGGAAGGATATCTGATATAAGATACCCAGCTCTGACGTCGTTGGGTAGGTGGTGGCTCAGCCTAATAAGGGTCCATACATTCGTCAATTGGGCCGTTCTTCTTGCAGTACACGTGCTGCTCACGTACTGCTCACGTACTAGACAGGTCTCTTGCGGCTTGAACCCGGCAGAAATTGAGAGAGCTTCCAGTACTTGCTTCGATGAGGCGTGGCACAGGATCCGCGATGGAGGAGAGGATGAGTGAATAAATGAATGGATGACCGCATGCGAAAATAATAACCTTGAGCTTCAAAAAGGTACATACCCTAGGTACTGGAGGTAGGTAATCAATGGAATACCTATGCTGGCAGCGACGTACGTCAAACTGTGGCTTAGCCCGGCGACGGCTTTTCCAAAGTGTGGCGCCCGTGAAGAAATGTGGCCCGGCGGCCTTGTTGTCGTTCCCGACGCCGAAACGTGAACATCTTCACATGTCAGCCGCGAAACAGATAGGACATATGGACACTGGAACGAATGGACACCTCCCCTAAAAATAGACCCAACTTGAACCTAACAATCAGAAGTCTTTCGTACCTGAGAACCAAAACAATTGATGCAAATAGACTCGATCTCGTATCAGCATCCTCGAATGAGGCGTACATAGCACCTGAGACCCCAGGTACATATGACAACACCCACGTAAGACTGATATCTAGATACCCAGAGTGGGTATGTCAAATAGGTATCAGGAACGTTAGGAAATGCAGTCGCCCATACAGACTGGATCACACATGGCAAACACACAAGAAGCCGTACACTGGAGAGGCAGTAGAGTATGCAAGTACAGGTATATATAAACATCGTGGCTTTATTTCATTTGACTCTGATTCGATGTATCCTAAGATACATTTCCAACGCCAGCCAACGCCAGCCCCTATACCTTGTGATGCTGCCTAACCTCCAAAGAACGCGCCCAACTCCTCGCCCTCCTCCGAAGTAGCCGCCAATTCCAACAGCTCGTGCGCCAGCTCCGCCGTCTCCTCCGATACCAGGTCCTCCGAGAAATTCAGCCGCGCGAGGCTGAGCAGGTACCTCTGCGGGCCACCGATGATCTTCGCCAGTTTGCCCGTCACGTCCGTCACGTCCGCCGTCACCGGGTTGGTGATGATCATATGCAGCAGCTGCACCGTCGTGGCCACAAGCGCCTGCAGCACCGCCGTCGCATCGTCGTACTCATCCCAGGGCCGGCACCGCATATCGCCATCGTAGAGATCGTCGATGCACGACGACAGCAGCGTGACCAGCCGTGGGAGGGCGTAGTCGCTGATAGCGAGCTGCGCGAGCCCAAACGACGAGCGCGCGAACGCCGCCAGCGTCTGCAGCACGGCGTGGCGAATAGACCGCAGCTGCAGCTGGTCCACGTCCCAACGCGGCACGTCGGTCAGGTGCAACGAGAGTCGCTCAATCACGATGTACGCCACCACCTCCGCCGACTTGTTCGGCGAGATGGGCCCGATGCTGTCGGGGAAAACAGACGTGCATAGCAGCCGCAGGATGGTCAGAAAATCCTCAACGGGCTGCTTCTGGCTGAGTAGCATGAGCACAAACTCGACATGAACCAGGCTCCAGAAGTCGACTATGGGCAGCACGAGGCCGCCACCGACAGGCGGCGACGTGGCACAGCCCGCCGCCGTCAGGTACATGAGTGACAATATCTCGGTGCTCGAGATGTGAGCGCTGCATTTCTTATAGTTCTCATCCGTCGGCTCTCCGACATTTGGACTGTAGAACCGGGGGATCGACACGTCGTAGCACGAATCCATCGCGACCGGCAACAACGACAGCGCGATGCGGGGAGCGATGGCAACGGTGTTCAGCTGAAGTGTGAAGGAGAGTAAGGAAATCAACTCTGTTATAGGTGGCAGCTGCATGCCCCGATTAGCCTAACTTGATAGCCCAACTTGATAACTGTCCCTCCCCTTGACAGCGGATGGTTGGAGGTACTCACGCATGATTCCTTACGACAGCTATCCCACAGTTGAACTACTTGCTCGCAGAACTCGATAGGCAAGCGCACAGGATCGCAGGGATCCCCAGCAACTGCCAGCTTCTGGAAGAGAATCGAGACAAGGCTTTCCGTAGGTCTCGAGGGGAGCGCAAAGCCAGCGAGGTACTCAAAGGCGAGTGGCCGACCGCGAGCAGCGCCATGATTGACTATGACCTTTAGATACTAGTAGGTATCAGTAGCAAGTCAACTAGGAGAAAAACAAAAACAGCGGCATACTGTTGAATAAAGGAAACGCGAGGGTTCTGAAGTGTCGTACATCAAAAGGGGCAACTTTTGTTACAGCGCCTTGCTGCTGCTGCTGCTGCTGCCGCTGCCGGTCAATGCGGTTCTGGCCCTTCGCAGTCGCATCGTCCAACATTACTACATCCTCCGAATGTGTTTCGAGTGCCATGACAGGGCTATCGGCGGGCGGGCGCTTTCGCTTCCCCTTGCTAGGCGTCCTAGGGCCTCGCATCAGGGGCTCGGCGACGGCGCTGGCAACTGCACCTGCGGTCTTCCCACGTTGCCCTTTGCTCGGACTGCCAGCCATTTCGACATCTTCGAATCCGTCGGCGAGGCCCCAGGTCTTGGCGCCGGCCTTCTTCTTGGGCGTGACTGGTCCGTCGCGACGCTTGGCACGGTCGAGCTCGTCCTTCAGGTCGCGCCTCGTGAACTCGAGCTCGGTAGCGGCGTTCTGCTCGGCGGCTTTAGCAGCCTCGACCTCCCTCTCGTGCTTTGCTAGCTGATCGGCTGTCTGTTTCTTCAGCGCCTGGAGCTCACGATCGTGGTCTTCGCGAGACTTCTCGAGTCGTTTCCGTACGATGCCGATCTCGCCATCTTTCGTCGTAAGCCGCGCTTTCAAATCGAGGATCTGGGCTTGCAGTGTGGCGATCTCGTGGCTTGGAGGCCCGTTCTGTCGCGGCGCCTGGGAGGGCTGATATCTCGAGGGAATGGAAGGCGCAGGTCGGGGTAGAGGAGGCGGGGGGCGTATTTGGCTATAGGGAAGGGGTAGGCCGCGAGAGGGGAGCTGTTGGGATGGGCGGGAGCTCGAGGGCGGCGGCAACATGGGCGGCCTTGACGCAGAATCAACCGGCTTCGGGCGAAAGCGGTTCGCAAGTGCGGGTGGTTGGCCCCATGTTGGATAGCCGGTAGTAGCAGTAGCAGCAGTAGCGGCAGCGGCAACAGCAGCGCCAGTAGTATCGTGTTTGGAGGCTACCTTCGACGGCGGCGGCGGCTGGGCCGTCTTCTGGGGAGGCAAGACAGATCTACCGCGCAGTTCATCCTGCACGACTGTGTCATCAAGGTCATCGTCTTCAAGGCCGTAATTGGACTCGTCCTCCGAGTCGTACTTCTTCTGGGCCTGGGTGAACTGGATGGCATTGTTCTCGAGCTCTTGTAGGGCGTTGGCGTTGAGCGCGTCGAAGTCATCGTCGGAAAAATCGTCCATGGCGACTCGGAGAGCCAGGGGTGGCGATATAACAGCCCATTGGCACAATCTCAGCCAAGCTATGTGTCGGCGTATGGGTGCGGCGTGCGGCGAGAGGTGTAGAGCGTCAACAATGCCGTGTTTTGTTGGCTTGACGAAAGGACTTGACGAAAGGACTCGACGCAGAAGCTGGGACGATAAGGACGGGCTTATCGCACCCAAGCCAAGAGTTACAGGGCACCCGCCCACCAACGGTTAGGTACCTTTAGGTAGGTAGGCTCCCGGCCCCGTAGCGCGTAAAGTGCCTGCTAACATTAGTTACGTAAGCACCAGCACCTATATACACGTCGTTGATCAAAGAGTCTATAGGCGTGATGCTGTCTGGTGGATGGAAATCGTCTCGAAAAAGCCGCTTTCTGTATTACGGCTGCTTTCCCATTAGGATGTACCTATACCCCGTCGCATAAGCCAATTGTACGCGGCATCCGGAGGATTAGGTACCGTATAGAGCAGCTCCCGCCGACAGATAGGTAGGGGTACGATGCCTAGAAGAAGAGCTTCAACCAGCCGCTCGGGCTCAAAGTCTTACGAATTTTGAAGCTCTCATTTCCTCTTAGAGCCATGTTCCTGCTTGTTCTATCCGGCACACAGGATGATTACGAATCTGGAAGGCCACTGTTCCTACACCCTCAACCCCCAGCTCAACAAACCTTGGGACGTCCCCATATAGCCTGTCTTCAGGGACCCTCCCTTGTGACTTGTAGAGGGGAAGCCACACACGAAGTCTCTAGTCAGGTTAATTTATCTTTCTCATTCCCTCTATCTTTACGCTCGTTATCCTGTTGTCCCCTGGTGGTTTCTTCGACGGCTGCAGTGAGGTCGGCTATGCATACGAGTCGGGCGCTTTACAACCTTCGATCGGCGGCTGACTGTAGTTTTACTTATGGAAGCTAGTCAACTTAGCATAAAATACGCACGATGGCGGCAGCGGAACGAGGACCATCTGGCATAAGTCCAAGACCGACGAGTAGGCTCATCACACGCACGACGTCCGCGGCAAACAGATCACCTCCAGCCAAGAGTCGGGCGACAACAAGTGCCCGGAGTATCCCGGCCCCGCTGACTTCAAATTAACGATATTATGAGAGGAAAACAGAAGAAAGAGCGTACCGGCAATGGGGTTCTCTCCTTTTTCGGTGGGACAGTGAGTGGGCGGAAGAAGTGATAAGTAAGAAGTGGGACAACTTGCCTTACCGATAACGAGTCAGGATTCTATTTCCCTGCCAAAATTATTGCAATACATATACATATACGGCTTGTCAGTAGGAGTGTCAGAGACTGCTAAGCTAAACTCGAGTCATTTCTCTTCGGTGAAGTTGGGTCTAGCTTCCGAAGACTACCACGATGTTCATGCGCTTAAGGGCACTCACGGGTCACGATAACTTCAGTCTCATTGAATCATCCCCAAGTGATCCCGAACCAATCCAGAATGATTTACGCGTAGCGTTGATCGCATGTAGCAAGTTAGACGATGGCTTCACGTTCAGCATCAAAGCTTGAGATGTGAAGCCGTCATTGCCGAGTCATGGCAGAGTGGGTTAAGGGTTTAGCAAGACTTTGGCGACTACCTAAGGAAAGGCTACATACCTCTGAACGCGAGCAGTTGAGCTTGCCGGGAGTGCATATCAATGAATCATCATACGATTGGTATCAACGGCAACAGCATTTAGAATACAAATATGGCAGCTGCTGTCCCATGTTTAGAATTACCCTTAGCCATGTTCCACAACACCACAATGAATCAGAACGGTATGAACCTCAACCTTCTCCTCCCCAGGCTTGTATAGGCCTTCTTCATAATTCAACTGAAACTCCCGACCTACCTAGCTTGTTGAGCCAAAATGCGTCTCTCAGACGTCACACCAGTGGTGGTCACGCTACTATTCATCGGCTGTAAGTAGTAGAACGACGAATAGTCCCTTTCTATTGCCTGAATAGCCGCTCACACAGGAATTCGCTAGTCGGGCTTGCTATCTCGCCTTCCTGCTCTAATGTCCCATCCGCCCGGTACCCCTTCAATGTCGCCCCTGGCTGGGCCGCTGTAAAGGTAGCGGACAACCTGACCTCTCCGCGCGGCTTAGCAATAGATGCCCAGGGCCGTCTCCTAGTCGTTGAGAGTGGCGCGGGTATCACCCAGCACACTGTCGACATCAGTGGATGTATTACATCGTCGCGCGTCCTCGTGTCACGATCAGACCTCAACCACGGCATATATCTTGCTGTGGATGGAGACACGCTGTACGCCAGCTCGGCGACGATAGTGCTCAGCTGGTCCTATGATTCCGAGACTGGGGACATTGGCAGTGCGCCACCTACGACGTTAGTCCAACGCATGGCCGACAGCGGCCATATCACACGTACCCTGATCGTTCCGCCAGATCATCCAGACTTGCTTGTTGTGGCCCACGGCTCAGGCAGCAACCTCGACTACTCGTCAGTTAATCCAGCAACTGCGCGAGCCATCGTCAAGGTCTTCAACATCTCGACCGTGCCGCAAGGCGGATTTGACTACGCTGTTGATGGCTGGAACGCGGGTTACGGTTTGCGCAACGAAGTTGGGCTAGTCTTTGATGGCAACAATATGTACGCACGTGCTTAACATACTCCTCTACTGAGTCTACACACACCATACATCTGCCGGGAATGCTAACATGGCAACAGGCTCTGGGGCGTTGAAAACAGCGCTGATGAACTAACCCGCGACGTCAACGGTGTCTCGACAGATATCCACATGGACAACCCGGCCGAGGAGCTCAACTATCTGGGCGACGTCTCGACGCCGAATAACAACTGGTACGGGTACCCAACCTGCTTCACAGTCTGGAGCCCCTCCGCCATCACCGACCGGCAATTCCAAGTTGGGGAACAGTTCGTCGTGGCACCCAACGGCACCTTCAACGATACGACCTGCGCGCAGGGCTCCGTACCGCCCCGCCTGGCATTCCAGGCCCACACGGCGCCGCTCGACGCTAAGTTTGATGCCGGGTATGAGAACTTGTTCGTCACGCTGCACGGCAGCTGGAACCGCCAGCCCCCGACGGGGTACAAGATGGTGGTGGTGCCGTTCGCGCGGGATAATCGTAGCGAGGGCGCGTATGGTCCCGTCGCGGCAGCGAATAGTACTGCCGGATACGTCGACGTGTTTTACCCACCTGACGAGGCGGAGTGCTCGGAGACGAGCTGTGCTCGGCCGGTGGCCTTGGTGTTTGATGCGACCGGTCGGCTGTATATGAGTAGTGATACGTCCGGCGAGTTATTCATGCTTCAGAGAGGGAACTAGGTCATGATCAATTGGCGGCATCTCGAAACAGTCCATAGGGGGCGGTGTATACCAGAGTGTACCGTTGTCTGGTAACGGCCATCATCGAGTTCCTACCTTATCTATGATACCTTGTGGTTGTCGTTTCAGGTCCTAGAAATTCGAGACTTTTATGCCAATACAGCACTTATGTTCCTCAACCCATATTGGACCAACTACATCACCCGAGAACATGTGAAATTGCGCTTGCTGTGAGACGTGATGAGTAATTAGCGGTAAATAAAGGAACAGGTACACCATCACGACTCATTGAATACCCCATATCGAAATTTCATAATCTGGTTCATCGAATGATTGTATTTGATTTTCATTGACGAGGCCGTGAACGCACTCCTGTCGCCCCTTTAACTATCCGCCATCAGTTCATCACACCTCCATTCAAACACGGGCATCCCCAGATGGCTTTTCTTCAACTGCATCGACATGCTCCGCGTCCCCGTATACATCCGCCTCCTTCTCGTTGATAGCCTCGTCCATGCGCTCTGCGTCCTTGTTCCCGTACAGGCCGATCTTGTACCAGGGCAGCTCGAACAGGCGGTTCATGCTCTCTAGCGAGCGGCCCCCGGTCTCGGGCACGAAGAACCAGACCCAGAGGCCGCCGACGACGGTGACGGCGAAGAAGCACCAAAAAGTGCCCATGGGCGAGATGCCACCATTGGCCGTGGGCAGCAGCATGTTGGGCACGGCGCGTGAGTTGCCGTACTGGTTGGCGAAGTGCAGTGTCATAGCTATCGAGGTGGAGACGGCGCGAATCCGCAGCGGGAACAACTCGGCCGTGAGCAGGTACTGCATCGAGTTCCAGCCCAGGGCCCAACCGATGCCCGAGATATAGATCATGGCGATGGCGCCGCGACTGGCGCCAGACTCGGCCTGCGGGAGCACGTAGTCGTCGACGACGCCGAGCTCGGGTACCGCCGTGAGGAAGCCTGCGATGTAGACCATGGAGATGGCCTGCAGCGTGATGCCGAGGAGCAGCGCGCGCTTGCGCCCGATCACGTCAACAAGGAACAGCGCGCACACGACCGCCGCGACGAACTTGACGATACCGAACACTCCGCTCACAAGTAGCGACTCGTTCTTCCCCGTGATACCCAGGATCTTGAAGAGGTCCGGCGCGTACAGCGTGATGGAGCCCGCACCCGACCATTGCGACAAGATCTGCACCATCGCGCTGAGGTACAGGCGGTACAAGTTGCTGGGGACGAGGAACATCTCTTTCAAGACCCCAACCCAGCTGGCCCCCCGGGTCGCCTCGAGCTCCTCCTCATGGGCTGCCCGGATGGCGTTGACCTCGGACAGGACGTACGGGTCATCAATAGGAAGGTGGCGAATGTGCGCCATATTCTCAACCGCCTTCTCGTGCTTGCCCTGCTTCACGAGGTAGCGCGGTGATTCATACTGGAAGAACGTGAGGATGAAGATAAGGCCTGCAAAGATGATGTGCAGACTCGTTGGTGCAAGCTAGAGAGCGGAAATAAAAGGTCAGTTACGTTAGACTAACAGTTATATCTGGTAGATGACGCACCCATCGCACGTGCGTGTTGTCACCAAGGTTGACTTCGGCTCCATAATTGGCGAAGTATGCGAGGACGATACCGAGATAGACGAAACCGGTAAAGATACAAGTGCAGAGACCACGAATGGAGGCGGGCGCGATCTCGGCGATGTAGACGGGACCGACAACGGGGGTCTGACCCACGCCGAGGCCTGCGATGAAACGTCCCGCGTACACGGCGCCGAGGCTGCCCCCGTGGCCCATGAAGATGGCGATGCCAATGATCCAGAGGACACACAACTGACGCGTAGCCCAGATTCTGCCGATGCGGTCGCAGAGAAGGAAAGCGAACAACGCGCCACCGACGGAACCGATCTGCACCATGGCCGAGACATTGGCCTTGATGTTGGTCTGCTCGACCTTGCTGTACGATTCGTAGTTGATCGTCCGCTGGAAGTCCTTAGAGCCGAAAGCGCCGCTGATGAGACCCTCATCGACGCCGCGGGCAGCGCCCAACAGGGCAAACGAGATGACAGCGAACCATAATCTCCAGTTGAAAACGTTCTTCGGCTCGCCCAGCTCCTTGAGCTTGAAGATGTTGACGGGCTTCTTGACGCCTCCAGCCATGATCGTCTGTAAATAGGTGGTGCGGCTAGGACTGGCTCTGACACGAAAAGTCCTACCGGTATGAGACAGGTTGGGGGCAGCAGGTCTGGCCAGGTTCGTGGGGGTTACCAGCTTATTTTAAATGTCTACACGTATTATACCCGTCCATCTCAGACTTCCAGCAGTAGGTAGGTAGGCTTGGTATGTAAGCTGGGAGCATCACTGCCTCGGCAAACTGGCCCCGAACAGTAGCCCACAGACTCCACCAACGCAACATTGTTTCCTTGGTTCCAAGGAATCCTTCCCCGTGGCACGGAGATCAACTAACATGTTTTGTGGGTGTAATCGCGCCGAAGGGACCCCTGCATAGGCGGGGACCCCGCGTCTGCTCTCCAGCCAGTCCCTTGTCTCAACTGGGGCCGGGTAGGGGTCCTGCTAGGAATGCCAAGCTACCCGCTCCGTGGCAGCCAGTCATGACCGTCGGCGAGGTCCCGTTGTGAAGCTGCATGCGAGACAATCTACCATATAAAATGGAGCCAAGATCGTTAGGCTTGTACATAAAATACCTTCTACCAGAGAAGTAGAATGGCGCACGGGACTACCGATAGTCAGCACGGACCGGCTTGCCTATTTCAGAGTCATCTCTCTCACGTGGCTCTCTCTCCTTCTTGGCCTTCAGCTGGCTACTGCGCATGACAAGCCTTGCAGTAAAGCCTTCATTGAGGGCTAATTCGACGAGGAATCGTAGCATATATTTAACAAAGGCCTAAACACTTAAACCGGAACGACGCTTCGGATGATGAGCTTGCAATACACGAAGTATTTACTTTGTAGTAAGGGAACCAAGGAACTGATCCTTCGGATCTGTTCTGCAGAAGTATGAGGCCTATCGTCTACCCCACAGCCCCAAAATGTTCTACAAACCGGTTCCCAGACTGTGGAGTTAAGCCATGGGGACGCGTGTGTAAGGCCGCCGCTAAAATGTCTTGACCGTATGATATCTCCACACTTACAACCCTAGCAGCAGCTCAGGAATATCCACGGCACTGAGAGCGGCTCGACGGAAGTTATAGGATACTACACAACCCGACTCGACTATGAAAAGAAGCCGAAGAGCTAGCCAGTACATAAGACAAAAAGGCGCTGAAACAGAGATGAGCAAAGCCAGCAACCTGATTCGTACGCTTAGCTAAAATGTATCCTCGATGTACCGGTAGCAAAATGAGTCCTTGGAAAGCATAAAAGTTCAGAAACGTTGAAGGGCTTCTCGTAAACTTTGACAAGGTATTCTGACCTCGAATCAAAATAGCAGTAGAGGTAAGGAGCATAGCCTTACGGGGTGACCGTCTGTTATCTTAAAGTAACATTCCCCCGAGATCGTGTTATTATTGAAGATCAAAGGGGCTCAGGGGTCATAGCCCACTAATTTACCCCTCACTTCGGACCATACTACCCCCACGCAACTCCTCACTTCCACGTCGACCACAAGACAAATAGACTACAGCTAACATGAGTAGACTCCGCAACAGCATGATCACATCCAGGGCAGTAAGTTCTTGGGTGCCAACCGTTGCCTAAACCAAGGCCGGAGAGCTCCCGGTGATGACAGCGAGAATGCTATTGTAGGCACCAAGAACGTTGAAGTCCAATATTCTTGACTTGGGGCACTTACGAGTTGTCGAGCTCTTGATGAGAGCCATGAAACATCGTAGCAAGACCTGTATTTCGAAAACTTCAAACCTGTCCAGGGGATTCTGTTTTTGGAGCCGAATGCTCAGATTTAACGGATTTAATAATAAGACAGAACAATGATGCAGAGTAGAACTGCTAACCGTTCTCCCGAAATCATGTTCATCTGCCCTACCACGTCGATGGAACATCATAACCAATCAAAAACCAACATAAGAATAGCAACGTAAGAATAGAGACTATGAAGACTAAAGTCAATTAACAAGAAACACACGATACAACTCAATGCATGTAATAGGCCCACCACCCCAAAAGGGCTGATTGCCGGTCACTCAAATCCCTTCAAGAACTCATCAGCTTCTACCCACGCCTGCTCAACAGCGCATCTCCTATGCTCATCCCTCACGACGAAGTCGACTTCGAACGGCTTGGGACCCGTCAAGACCGAATCCCTGAATGCGTGGACGCTCGTGTCGAGCTGTGCGGCCCCGGGAATGGCCACGATGTCGAAGGCCCAGACCAGCTTTGCCATCGTCATAAACGTGCTCGTCTCGCCCATGCGCTGGCCCGCGCACACCCGCCTTCCCGCGCCGAACGCGTAGGTGGTTCGTCGACCCGAAAGGTCCACGTCTATGGAAACATCACCTTCGCCGGCGGCGGCGCTGCTTGCGGGGGGTTCGTGCTTGGTGCCGAATGAGTTCTTCAGGAACCGCGCAGGGTCGAAGGCGTCTGGATTTTCGTACTCATCGGGGTCGTGATGGATGGCCCAGGTGTTCATGAAGACAGTGGTTCCGGCCGGTATTGTATAGCCCTTGTATACGTCGTCTTTGATAGAGGCATGTGTAATCTGCGTATGCCAAGTCAATAAGCTAAGCCCTGCCAGTTACAAGAGCATGAAGGTCGAGGGGTCGGTTGTAAAAGAACTCCGAGCCCGATCCCGCATCATTGTGATCAGACCCAAGCAGAGAGGGAGAGAGAGAGAGAGAGAGAGAGAAAGCGAAGGAGGAAGGGGGAAGCCTACACTTAAAGTAAGTGACGGGCGCCAGCGCAGTATCTAAGTGGGTAAATTCAGTCAGTACGTAGCCTGATCAAAAAAAAGGCTACGCTTGGGAGACCAACCTCGAGAAAACAAGCGTTTAGAAATGGGAGTCCGTGGCGACTCGCCAATTTCATCGGCATCTGGCTTCCAAAGACACGGTCAACCTCTCGTTGAGCCTCTTTCAGCTGCTCCGGATGGGTCGCCATGGCTAAGATGAAAGTCTCGATAGCTGCTACTGTGGTATCAGCGCCCCCCTCCATCAGAAGACCGCAGATGTATTCGAGCTCGACGTCGGAATACCCATCGCTCTCTCTGTTCTGTATCAGGTGTGCGACGAAGCAAGCTGGATGACCGAGGCCCTCGTGTATCCGTTCGTTCGCTTCTGCGAAAAGCTCGTGATACAGCTGGCGCTGTCGGTGTTTCACCCACTGCGCTCGCTTCCTCCAGCCGCTCCAGGGGGTCAGAACATCCGGCACGTATCGTAGGAGCGGAAAGATCTCATAAGGTGGCGTTGATCCCGGCTCCAGCAGTGTACCCCATTTCTCCTGTATCTCGAAGAACCTCTTGACCTTACTGGTACTGTTGTATTCCTTTCCACGCGTCCCGAACACAGAGGCCATTATGACGGCACCGAAACATCGCGGCACGTGATCGTGGTATCTCGCCGGGTCCCGCAGCAGCTCGAACATGAGCTGCGTTGACTCTGCGTCTTGGATTGGAAGGAGCTTTTCCAAGTGGCTCTCCTTCAAGAACTCCACCACCGTCTTCCGCTTCTTGCGCCACTTGGGCCCGTAAGGCATGAAAGCCAAGTGGAGATCTCCCGGGGGCGGCAGCATGTATTCGATCATGGGAAAATATGGACGGTTTGAGTATATGGCTCCACGCTGGTCGAACAGGTCGTGCACTGCCTTCCAGCTGTTGAGCACCACAGCCTTGGTTCTTGGCCCGAGACGGAGGCCGACCAGGCCATTGGAGCCGCGACCGTATAGGCGGCCCCATTCCGCGAACTTGAGAAAGGCCTTTTTCGGCGGGATCTGGTGTAGGTTTCCTAAGAACGGAATTGTAGGTGGTCCTGGAGGAAAGTTGATCGGGCGATCTTGGGATCGCGAACGCAGACAAGAGATAACAAGCACGACCAGAGGAACCAGGAGGCCAATATATATCGTGACGAGTGCCATGTTCAGATCTACCCTCGTCGTGACGATGCCAACCCGTTTGCGGTGTCCTTAGTCCGTGGAGATGTGGGCGTAGAAGTTTTATAGGCATTGTGTCTTCGTGCGGACCGAGGCCGGTAAGTAGCGTTACCTATCAACCCCTCAGCTACATCCAACATCCCATCGTCACCAGTGACGCGAGCCGTCTCTTTACGTACGTACTACGGGTAGACACATCAGTAGCCTCCAATAAGGGCCGAAAACTACCATCCGTGAGAGGGGCGAGGCAACATTAACGTAGTAGTGTGTGGCGTCGAGAGATCATGTCACTCATATCAGGTTCATATGAGGTGGGGGGCTGCACACATGGAGTCGGCACCTACCAACGTTACACGATGCTTCACCCTTTTGCTCATCTACGTGGAAACCTGTTCGTTGAACCCCACAGTATATTCGATACACAGCACTTGATGAACATGGCCTCATAGTCGTACGCCATACGTCACGTGGGCGACTCGATGGACCGTTCAAGTATGATCCGCGTAAGGGGCTCCTGATATAGCAGTGCTAGAGTTGACACGATATAAGGAGCCACGCAAAAACAACTGGGCAGGAGTCTGCGGTCATGGTTATGTCGGCCATAGACGTGATCCACACCCGACTGGCCTGAGGATCCCGGCAGCCTCGAGGCCTGTTAACAAATCCAAAAGCACCGAGTCCGAACCCCTTGGCCCGAGGAGCGATATAGAGATGGGTAGGTATTCATCACTATCCGTAAACTTGGAGCGGAACTTCACCTCTCCTACAGGCAGCGTGAAGTCGGGGCATCCGGAGCAGTAGCTAATTGAATATGGGGAGAATCCGTTCCAGAAGAGACTCCCAGATTCGCGCTTAGTGACTTCGTCTCTATCGCGGCAAGCCCCGGGTTTGAGGATATACCAAAATCGGCACCGTGTTGCTGTCTGGTTGGCTAGAGGGAGAGGGCAAGAGAATCTCGTTCACCCACGACGCAAATCCCCCCACCGCTTTGGCGGAGCCATCGTAGTCAGATTGTGAGACATGTGCTCCGTATTCTAGACGTGCTTTGGTGACTGGCTCTATGAAAGGATTTTGACCCGAGTGTGCGGCTTGGTAGTCCCGAATAAACGGTTGAACCACATTGAGAGAGAGGTCTGGGTAGAGAATGTTCTGGTAGATGGTCTCTGTTGCCTCAACGAGACTTGCAGGTGCACCTTCGGGCTTGGTGTTTCTCCAGAGGTCATATATGTACACCTCCTGGCGTTCGCAGTGGAGGTACCTCTCAAGCTTTGCTAGGAACTCCTCCATAATAGCATCGGCTGACGACGCAATATTTACGGTTCCTTGCCCTCGCAAGAAGAACGTGGGCGCTTTTCCAATGTTCGAAGGCTCTGGTTCCACGGCACACAGGAGCTTGTACGTTGTGCTTCCCGGATTAGCAACTCGGATAGGTGAGACCTCAGCAGTCATGACTCTCGATACCGCTCTAGCTATCGTAGCAGACCGAGAAAAAACACCAGGCGTGTCGAAAAATGTTGAGCAGACAAGCCCGGAACTCTTTACACTACCACGTGACGGCCGTAATCCGTAAATCCCGTTGACACCGGCAGGGTGGCGTATCGAACCCCCTGTGTCTGTGCCGATGGTGAAGTCTAGCCAAGGGTAGCTGGCGGCACCGGCAGCGGAGCCAGAACTGGACGCGGAAGGCTTTTGCAGGCCATCTCCTCTCGGGTTTGTGGGTGTAACTTCTTCCAGTCTTTTCTGTCTACATCAGAGCTGAATGTTGATGGAATCGGGAGTAACGCACCTGTCTAAAGGATCTTGGCCATCGCACCATTGGCAACATCGCATCTTGCCCACCATTACAGCACCGGCGGAAACTAGCTTCTCCACAAAAGCTGCCGTATGTTCTTTGGCCGGGTACAGAGATCGGTAGCATTTGCTGCCGCACCCTGTCTCTAGCCCGGCAATGTCGATGGCATCCTTCACTCCAAAGCGCATACCGTTCAAAGGCAGCTCCTTAGTCGGGCCTGCATGGTAGAGTCTCGACGGCACAGGTATGCGCTGAAGGAAGAGTCAGTATGTGCTTACGATCTGGAATTCGGGCTTGCGATGGATTTCGCACATCAATGCTTGTCAGCCATTTATACCTATCACTCCCAGACTCAGGAACGGCGCCTCGCACGAACGCGTTGCTCGTATCTTCGAACAGCTTGTACAAGCTATACACTCGTCCCGACGACGAGTGGACGATGTAAGGCCCAATAGACAACTGGTCGCCTGCGTTTTCAACTACTACTGCTCTGTCTTGACAACTCCGAGAAATTACCAGGGTCTTGGGGGATTGTAAGATCAAGACTGAAGACAACGTAAGTAACCCATCTAAGATAGGGACGGGGAGGGGGGGAGGGCAACCACCCTCTAAGAAGTCATCCGTCCAGACATCATCATTCTCAAACTGAGCGTATCTCATCGAGTTCATCGTTCCCGGAAACGGGCTGTATTGCAACAGATGGCCGTGGCCGGCACGAATCGTTCTGAGCCCTCGAGGGGCACGACGGTGAAGCTCTCAGGAGAGCGCAAGATGAAGTCACAGCCCCCGACTGTCACTATCGTCGTCGCGGTAGCCGCCATTTCTTGCTTGCACGGGTTGGATTAGCCTATGGCTGCGATGTCGTTGGTTTAGGCTACCCAAGTACCTCAAGTGCCCAGGGTAAGGTTCAAGTTCTTAAGGGCAGCCCGCGGAAGCTTAAAAAGGGGCTACGAACCTAAAAAATGACGGATCAGAACTACCTAGGTAGTATTGGGAAATGGACAGTAGTTCCTTTTGCATGGATTGGTAGGGCTGTTATATAATCATTGGGGCTGAATTATAGAATGAATAGATTGCTTAAGATGATGCAGTTGTATTCGGAGAGCCCTGGACGGTTGGAGAGCGGCCGTCACATGTGGCGAATACGACAAAAGTAGGGTTACACAAGACGGCGCTTCATTCCTTCTGTTCTGCACCCATGATTGATGCCGGCGATCGGATAGTTTTCATCTCAGATACCGCAGCGAGAAGTCATCACCACTCATGTCGCGGAACCGCTATCTCCAGGGCTTTAATCTAGGTAATAACCATAGAGGGGAACAACTGATTCGTCCCGGGACGAAGCGAAAAGACAAGCACACCCTTCAGCCAGTTCGAAATTTTATTGTATTTTATGTATTGACCATAATCATGAATCATCAAACCAAAACCACCGATCGCCATAAACGCGCCACAAAGCCGACCGGCGTAGCCATCATGAATCGCACCAGGTACCATTCCAACCATAGACCTCAATACTGATCAAATCCAGTCTATCCCTCGAATTTCCCCCAACGCCGGCTAAACCATTGGTGCTGACATCACCAAGCCCCAGCGGGTCGGTTGTCAGTTAGGAGGCAGGTAGCTAGATAGGCGGTTCTGAATTTCTGGCACTTCCAAGAACCGCGCTCTCCTGCAGCCGTCGATGTCTGTCTTCCCATCTACCACCCGTGGCCATGGTGGCCATGATGCCCGTGGTGCCCGTGATGCCCGTGATGTCCATGACCGCCGTGATGGCCATGGTGTCCACCGTGATGTCCACCGTGGGGTGGTCCGCCCGGGCCCCCGTATCCGTACCCATCGTACCCGCCGGGCCCATGGTGCGGCGACCCTCCTCCCCCACCTAGGAACCCTGATGCCCCGCCCAACAGGCCCCCACTACCCCCTCCGTGGTGTCCGCCGTGATGCCCACCATGCTGGCCGTGTCCATGCTGGCCGTACCCGTGCCGTCCCTCGAATTTGTGCTCGATGACATTCGCCGCCACCGCGCCGACGGCGCCGCCGAGCATGGTGCCGAGCTTGCCCTTGCCGAGCTTGTGGCCCAGGAACCCGCCGGCCCCGCCGCCGAGGAGCGTGGCGCCGAGGCCCCTCTCGCCGTCCTCGCCCTCGCCCCCCGGTCCCTGTCGTTGATGATCCCCATATGCTCCTCCGTGGTACCCGTCCCGATCGTACTTATGCGGGTCTGCGGAGTGAGGGCGGTCCTCCGGGTATGGTGGCGGTCCACCGCTGGCGCCGTACTCCGAGTGTGCGGACCCCGGGCGCGCGTACTGCGGCTGCGGGACGAGGTACTGCTGCGAGTGCTGCGACGGCGAAGACGGCGTATAGACCGGCTGGGACGGGTACGGCGAGTGCGCGGGCGAGGGCGGGGCGTACGTTTGTTGAGGCGGGTACGGCGAGTGTGAGGGCGAAGGCGCGTATTGTGGTTGTGAAGGATAGGATGAGTGCTGTGGCGGGGGCTGGTAGCTGCCGCTGCGCCCTGAGCCGCCGCCGCCGTAGTAATCGGCTGCTGACATGTTGTTTGACTTGCGATCGAGGTAAGGATCGAAGGGCTAGTTAGACGAATGTGGTATAAGGATGAGAAGTCGTTCGGATGGCTTGGAACACTGCTAGGTCAAGTACCTAGTATATCTGACTGTCTGTTAAGTAGGTGCGTGTAGAGGAATGTAGGTAAGCAACCGAAAGCCGAGGTCAAGGTTGAGTTCGAGTCACCAGGTTAAAAAGGATAAACACTGGAAAAGTAAGATCACAAAGACAGGAAACCAGAGGAACAAAGCGGGAGGAACCGACCTTTTTAAAGCTGCGAGCCCATGTACATCTTACAAACCAGGAATCCTATCTAGACGCATGTACCTTTCCTGCCGCTTTGCCGTGCTGGAATGCCATCCATGTTTCATGATACGTACCTGGGCCGGCCAGCCAGTCAGCCAGCTGAGGCAAGGACAACTAATCGGCCTAGTTATTAGACTACCTAGGGCTGCTAAGGTACTTCGCCATCTTTTTCTGCGTATGCTGCAAGCGCTTACGTAGTTGCGCAAGTACTTTTGGCGCGAGGGAGACAGGTTGCGGCGATGGAACATGGGCTGTGGAGGATATAGCATGTGGAGGCGCAGTCAGCCGGGCCTTGCAGCTGATGGCGTTAGGTTAGGTTAGTCTGGTACCTAAGTAACTGAGGCACTTCATAATTTTGCCTCCTGTGAATAACCTACCTAAAGTTGGGAAGGTTGCGAGGCAAACATCCAGAGGCGTGGTCGTCGCCAACAGCCCCGGGTCGCACAAAGGCGCACAAGGTCTGCCATCTCGTGGCAGGTCAAAGAAGTGAGTGAGTGGTAAATCCAAGAGCCAGAGAGATATGACTGGTTGGCTCGCTCGTCGAGATGATTCAGACTGGCAGAAGGGTTGGCCGCAAATGATGCCCATGATTTGCAGGTCATCAGGGCAGGGAACGCCTTGTCAGCTGCAAGATGTGGCGGAGATGCGACCTTCAGCTGCTGCGCCTCGTGGCTCATTACGTACGTACACTCGATGTGTTCCAAGTTCCGTACCTAGTCCAGTGATATATGAATGTATCACTTTATCCGACTTGATTAGATCATCCCGAGGTCCCCTGGGATCGGCAAGTCGGCGCTTCCGCCACACGCAGCCGCGTGGAAGACAACCTTATTGCCTACCTAACCTTCTTACCTACCCCTCCGAGGTCCGTAGCCGGCGAGGCGAACTGGTGGGGAACGTGGTTCTGATTCGAGCCTGAAGTCATCGCTGCGTTTTTCTGGTATTCTGCGCTAGAACATGTCAAATTGTCTCATGCCAGCATCATCCCGGAAACGACGCGGGCCACGTTGTTTATTCGGGTAGATTAAGTACACATATGACTCGCGAAGTAAACACACCTTCACTTACTCGTAACGTCAAGGGTGATGCGCGCACTACTACTAGGTTCTACAAGATCATGCCAGGGGTCAACAAGTACAGTACGGTACAGCATGGCACTTCAAGGGGAACAGAGACGATTGTCAGAGTGATGATCATTTTAACATTGGCTATGGCCATCTCGGACCTACACCTCCAAAATAGGCGCAGTCCTTCTTCGATGATTTCCATGGCCGAGTTGCATATGTACTTGCATACAACTTCCAAAATATACGCATCCTTCCCCTTCCATCGTCATGCTCGTGAATGTCCTTGCAAATGCAACCAGACGCCAAAATTCCCTTTCAAACGTCATCCCTAACTGAGCCCGAGAAGGTGAATGCGTATCATAATGATCATCAACCGAAACTTCAAACAGAACGGCCCGACGCCGGGCCGTCATCATCTAGAAGAAAAAGCAGAACAAATATGTATATATATATTGGCTAGTCAGCCAAAAACAGGTTGCGATTTACCCCCGCTACCATGGCCATGCAGAATAATGGTATCAGAACATCAACGAATGTCAAACGCGTAGCGAGGCACTGTTCCGTCTCCTATTCTGGGGGAGAGGGATCTCGCCTTCTGAATCCGAGCTGGCTTCGGCGGCCACCCGGTCGAGCATGCGCTCTATTTCGTCGCTTCGTAGCGTAGATCGAGGTCGCGACGGGCCACTCAGGCCCGAGGGGAGGGTGAGGGATGGCCTTGATGTGTGGCCATTTGTCCTCCGGCGCGGTGTACCCCTCGTATGCGGAGACCCGGGCTGGTCGACATCGTCTAGCTCATTGTATGTGCTCAGCGTTTTCTCGAATCCCACCCGTTTGCCGTGGGGCGCACTATGGGTTTGTGGCCGCCCCGTCGGCAGGCTTTTCCGCCCCTGGCTGGCCGTACTTTCTCCGGCCCCTGGTCCTAATCTTGAGGACGGCAGAGCGGTCCGCCCGCTACTTCGCAGCTGGGATGGTTGGGATGGCTGTGACGAATGCAGGGCCGCGAAGTTATGCTTCAGGTTCGCCGAGTTTCCGGGACTGCTCATGAATACGAGCGTCTCCAATGCCTCCTGTTCGCGCATGTTTTGGTGCGGAGAGAAGAGGACGGGGTCGACGTTGGGCGTATTGATATGCCGTTGGCCGGGCGTGTTTTGCAATGGACTTGGCTGGGCTGGGGTGTGGGGGGAGGTGTGATGAGAATGTGCCAGATACGCCGAGGTGTATTTGGCGTTCGAATTGCGGCGCGGGTTTGTGTAGCTCGGCTGCCGCGGCTGGATAGGGGCTGGAGGAGCTAAGGTCGGCACGTGGGAAACGGGCGACGGCATGCTCGAAGGTTTGCCGTTGCCGTCCCTCCAAAAAGATTCATATGTGCGACCTGGAGGAAAATGCTGTCCCGTAGGACTCGTAACATTGCTTGGAGCCCTGCGCCTCGCAGGCGCGACAGTGACCCGGGGGCTGGCGGACGCGCTGTACCTGCCGTGTGCTGTAGACGTGCTCGAGGTGGGAGAGGCGGCTTGCGAGGCCAGGGATTCGACCTCGTCTATGGAGTGGGACTGCCAGCCATTGTTCACTTTGACCATGGCATAAGACAATTTCGTCTTCAATTCGGCAGAGAGCTGTAATCGAGTTAGTAATTGCGCAGCGACGCGTCGCGAGTTCTGGATGACATACCTCTCCAATACGACTCCCGGTAGAAGTCGCGACACTGACAGCACTCGGGTTTCTCGAGTGGCCGACGCGAACCGGCGACATGTTTGAGCCCGTCCGAGCATGCTTGACGACGCCGTCGGCCATCCGCTTTCTCGATGGGCCGCCGTTCATCAGATCCTCATCCATATTATCAGTGGACATTCTCTGCTGCGCGGCAGCAAGCTCGGACAGCTGCATGAGTTGAGATTCTTGGCTCGACGCGTGGCCGTTACCAAGCGCGGCGCTCCCCTCGCTGTCGCTCCCAGACGGAGTAAAGACGCGATCAGTGTTATGGGAGATGGTCGTCGCCGCGGTTGTGGTAGTAGTAGTGGTATTTTGGGATTCGTCGTTCAAGTCACTGCGCAGCTGGCTTTGGCTTTGGCTTTGGCTTTGGCTGCTGGCTATGGGTTGAGACAGCGACTGACGATGATCTTGGGCCCTCGGGATAGCCGAGTCGTTGGTAGTTTGCGACATGGTCGGCGAATTGGATTGAGGATGGCCGGAGCAGGGCGGGAGGAGGCCAGGGCCGGATACCTGGGCTTCAACAGCGAGGCCGTCGCGTGGGTTGCGGCCAGTGGCCAATCCGACGGTCGGGGCGTTGAGGGGTGGAGGTCGATCGCGTCTTCCCGTAGGTACCCAGGTAGGTGGTCACATAAGTCGCGCGAGCTGCCTAGTCTAGTAGTGTAAGCGCCGAGTCGAACTGCACGATGGATGTTGTAGTTCTCCGAGGCAGAAGATGGCGTCACGCCAAATGCGGGTTTTTGCTCTTCTTTGTAAGCAGTGAACAGTGATGTTGGGACGTTGCAAAGCGAGACACGCGTTGCGTTGCGTCGACGCTGGGCAGCCCAGGTTCTCGGGGACGGATGGTACCACGTCAGAGACAATTGACGGTACGGTTCGTGTCGACCAATGATGCCCGCGGGCCACTCAAGACATGCAGCAGGGCTGGGACATGGGCAACGGCCGGGCGGAGGAGAGATGAAGCCGAGATAATAGGTAGATGGTGGATAGCATCACCGGACCGTTAGAATGGAGAGAGAGAGAGCGTCGCCTGTCTGTCGTCTACCTATTTAGGAAGAAGTATACAGCTGAAGGTAGGACAGGGCGAGGCAAGGTCTCGAAGATGATGTGATGTGATATTGACGGTACGGGTTGCTTGGCCCCGAATAATGGAGGAGGAGGAGGCGACACAAGGTGCGGGCGCGCGCCCAGGCTGTGCTAGCCCTCGCAGTGTACCTAAGGTAGGCAGGTAGGGTACCTAGAGGCAGGTAATGGAGGCAGATAATGGAGGCAGATAATGGTGGTGTCTGTCGCTCTTTGGTGGACACTGGCACTGGATGGGCGCGAAATGGAGCAGCAGCCGGGCAGGGCAGGGCAGCTGGGGAGGAAGGGAGTAGCAGAGTAATCTCCAGTAGGTACAGTACTCGCAGTAGGTCGCAGTAGGTCTTAGGTAGGATGTAGTAGTTGTAATGGTAGTAGTATGGATGGATTGGAACAGGACCACTGCGCTGTAGGACACTGGAGCATCAAGGCCTAAGGTCACCTGGACTTGACTGGCTGACTGTGACTGGGCGTGCTTGGGTGCTGGAGACACTGGAGAATAGTGGGTTCGTGATTGGGCCTTGACTACGCGGTTGAGTCGCGACTCTTCCAATTTTTGCAGAAGAGGTGACCAGGTCAGCAGCAGGTACCCCCGTACCCGAATGCTAAAATCTGTAGGGCCCACGCACCGCTCCGCACGGTCACAGCCACTAGAAACTTAGTGATCCCACCACCGCCCACGTTTCCTTTAGTGGGTTGCCCGCCCTGTGGTCACAGCGCCTTGCAGCGCTCCAGGGCTTTTCATGTTGCCAATGTTCCTCCCCCAGTAGGTACAGTACAGTATGGATGCAGTAGGTATTCCCACAGCTGGGGCTGCTAGGGTCGACGGCGCCGAAGACGAGGGGATCGTGTCAGTACCTCGCCCTGCCACGCTCTTCCCTCAATGCTTGTGATCGCGATCCGACAATGCCAGAAACCAGAAATACAACAGCAGAATCCATTTAACGAAAGTGATAGGCATCGTCAAATAGGGCATTGTTGCATTGGTCTATCCCATGTGGTAGAGAGTCACAGGTGAGCGCATTGGTGAGCGGCTACCGGCGTGTACCTCGCAACCAATTGTGGCACGAAGACACACCAAGTTGGATGTCAAGTTTGATGTCGCAGTGGGATCTGGTAATTGTGGATTGTGGATTGTGGGATGCGGAAGTGGCTTCTCTGAACTTCAGTCCTTGCGTTTTCTTTCTCTCTCTCTCTGCCCCCTGTCAGAAGTGAGAAAATGACGACTTTGCGGCTGCAGTAGCCGAACCAGCTGTGCTGTGGGAACAGGTTACAGGCACAGGCACAGGTACAGGCACAGGGCTCCAAAAAAAAAAAAAAAAAAAAANGGCTTCTTCTTCCTCGGCATGAAGATGTTCACCGGCTTCTTGGCCTTGGCCTCCCACTTCTTGAGCAGGGCCTTGGCCTCCTTCTGTCTCCTCTCCTCGATCCGCCTCTCCTTCTCGGCCTTGGTCTCGGCGTCGATCTCGGCCTGCCGCTGCTTCCACTCGTCGCGCTCCCGGTCCGCCCACTCGTTCATCAGCCCCTCCAGGATCATCAACTCGATCTCGTCGACCTCCTCCGTCGACCCGGGCGTCTTGTGGGGGTACCCCTCCTCGTCCGTCCAGGTGTCGTTCTGCACCTGCTTCTTCAGAGGCGGGGGAATCGGCTTGTGGGCGGGCTTGGGCTTGGGCTTCGGGGGCTCCCAGTTGGTGGGGATGACGTATGTCTTCTTCACCGGCGCTGGGAGGATGAAGGAGGCAGGGATGCTAGACAACGCAGGGGCGTCCCGCGATGCGGCGCTCACGGCTGCGGGCTGCATTTGCGGCGGCAGGGGCTCGAGTTGGGACTGGGGCTGGGCCTGGGACTCGACCTCAGGCTCGGGCGAGGACGCGGGGGCGTCCTCCACCGTCGCCTGAAAGTCGGCAATTGACAGGGCGCTCATGTCCAGCTCAGGCGAGGACGCGGGGGCGTCCTCCACCGTTGCTTGACGGTCGGCGATTGACAGGGCGCTCATGTCCAACTCGGGCGAGGGGGTGGGGTCGGCGATGGCGACGGTAGCGGCGTCGGTCAGTTCACCCATGTCCACGTCGGGGCTGGTGTCAGGAACGAATCCCAAATCCACACCCATGTCGTGCTCGACAATGTCTTGCTCGACAGGGGCTGGGAACACCAACCCGTTCGCTTCCACGGTGCCCATCGGCATAAAGCCAGCCGGGGAGAACTCCTCGAGGACAGGCGGGGCAAAAGCGTCCACCTCCATCTCCGTGGACACTTGCTGCTGTACCGCTGGCTGCCACTCGACCTCCATAGAGACAGGCTCCTCCAAGCCAGGTCCCTCGGACATCGGCTCGTCCCGGTCCCATTCTGCATCCACCTCCGCCATCATCATCTCCAGAATTTCATCGTCATCCAATTCTGGCGCTGGCGCCGGCTCCAGCCCTGCTACTGGTGCCGGTGCTGATGCTGGCGGGGGGGCGCTGCCGTGGTCGGTCTCCATCGGCGTGAACTCTTCAGAGAAGGGTTCTTGAGCTGGCTCTGGCTCAGGCACTAACACTGGCTCGGGCACTACCACTGGCTCCAGTACTGTGACCTGTACTGGCGGCTCCGGGTTTGGCTCCGGCTCTGGCGCAGGCACTAACACTGGCTCAAGTGCTGTGACCTGCACTGGCTCTGGTTTTCGCACTGGCTCCGGCTCAGGCACGAACACTGACGCAGGCACTAACACGGGCTCCAGTACTGTGACCTGTACTGGCGCTGGTTTTGGCTCTGGTGCTGGTTTTGGCTCTGGCTCTGGTTTTGGCTCTGGCACTGGCGCTGGCTCTGGCACTAGTCTTGGCTCGGGTACTGTGACCTGTACCGGCTCTGACTTTGGCTCAGGCTCTAGCTCTGGCTCTGGCTCTGGCTCTGGCACGAGTCTTGGCTCAAGTACTGTGACCTGTACTGGCTCTGACTTTGGCTCAGGCTCTGGCTCGGATCGGCGGTCGGGTTCGTGCTCGTAATCCAACTGGTGGGCGGCAACGAACGTAGAAGGGGGGGTAGGAGTAGGCTCAGAGGTCCGCACGGCGGTCTTCCCTGGCACGACGGGCGACTGGGTGACCACAGTCGTCGTCTTCGACTCCAGCCGCGGCGCGAGCAGCCACTCACGGCGTCGGGCCTGCGACTCCTTCTTCGACTCCGGCTCCACCACCGGCTTCTTCTCAAGCTTGCCCTTGGCCGCGGCACGCGAGCAACGGTAACGTGCTGGCGCTGGGAAATGCGTTGGCTCGGGGACACCTGTCGGAACCACTGCGTCTGACGGCAGCGATTCGACAGGAAGCGAGGGAAGAGGGGGGGACGGCGGTGGGCTAGGCTCGATGTCGACGACGGTCATGATGCGGGAGAACGATAGCTTCGGTGGTGAGGGCTGCGGCAGCGGCGCCTCTGGCTCCACGTCTGCATTGATCATGACGCGCGACAAGGAGGGCAAGGACTTCTCGGGGCCATCGATAGATTCGAGGCCATTGTCGGGGTTGGGGGGGGCGCGGTCGATGTCGATGATCGGACCGGTGACGATGACGAGGGATCCGAGAAGAAGGGACCTGATCAGGGGGAAGATGAAGAGGGAGGTGACCGGGAGGAAGGCGAGGAAGAGCTCGGTACCTGCGTACAGGTAGAACTTGAAGAGGTCGTCTCGGTCCATCTGGAGGAAGAGGAGGGCGGCAGACAGGACGATTGCGCCGTGGTATCGACGCTTCCAGAGGTGCAGGCTGATCAGGCCGAGGAGGTAGAGATCCTTTCCGGTGGCGCCAAGCAGTTCGAACGCACACTTCGAAGCAAGGCAGTTGGCGATGATGCGAGGAGGGTAGGTCTCGAGGCCGGACTGGGAGAGGAGGGCGAAGCAGGCGACCATGCCGAAGAAACTACCCATGAAGCTGGCGTAGATGGCGTCGTACGCCAGGAAGAAGGGGAAGAGGATCTGGAAGGAGGAAGACATCTTGGTCGAGATGGGGCAGGGGAAGTAAAAGAAGATGAAGAAGAGGGCGAAGATGATTGATGTCTTTCGAAACAACACTGGGCTATCGCAAGGAAAGTTGCTGTTGAGGCTGGAATTGCTTCAGATGCGTCTGACGTTGCGATGTGTTGTTGCGTGAGGGAGGGAGGAAGAGGTTTGGGAAGAGGAGGAGGGGGATCCTTTTATGGGCACTGGGAATGGTTGCTGATTGTGGTTGCTGGCGCTGATTCTGGTCGCTGGCGATGTACAGAGGTACCTGCGGAAGGCGAGATGGAAGTGAAATGGAAGGTGAAGTCGACGTGAAGGTCGACGTGACAACAAGGCTGTCAAGAGTGCAGGTTGCCCGAGGAATCCTGCCTTGTTAAGCGTTGGTCGCCTGGTTGGTTGCACGGCCTGTAGCTCGGCAAACCTGACTCACCAAGTTTGTGTTGTACCGACAACTCTGCCCAGCCGTTGACAAGATCACAACAATGAAAGCTTATCGTGTATTGGCACCTCATTCAACACATTAACTTGGCTGGAGTCTAAGTACACACAGGTGAAGTGACGATGAGAGGGCATCCCGCCATCGGGCAACGTCCTCAACAGGTACATATAGCTCTCAATTCTACGTATTTGTATTTACAGCCCCCAGAAGGCAAGCGCAAGCCTCCAATTACCCGAGTACCTAGGTATTCTGGCTGAAGCAGGTGATTACCACGTCACCGCTCACTGAGATAGCCTCAGTATTGAAGGTAACAGGTACCGATTTGACGTGTTGGATCCCTAAACACTTGGCCTGCGTTCCAGGTACCGTAGGCTGTATTATATACATCAGCACCGGATCAAGCATCATACGAAGTACTACAATTATATTTTCAGGAACGGTCTTCTATACATCTTGGCACGCGTTTCCTGTAACTAAGTATCCTTCAACACGGTATTTTGGCCCGGTAACCCAGTACCTAGCGAAGGACATGAAAGTTGAACCACCTGCGAATTAGATACTTCTACTCTCACCTCACAATTGAACTAGTACTTCAGAGCAAGGCATAGCTACGGCACAAATGAAGTATACCTACCTGTCTGATTCGGACTCGCAAGTCGGACCATGCCATACATCTACATATAGCTTTCTGAATACATGTAGGTATGTTGCTTTTCTCATATCTAGAGACACCACGCATACCTACTTTCTAATCTGTACATATAACCGAGGTACCTAAACATGTTCGTGATAAAACTACCTGCCTGGTTTACTTTAGCATAGCCACCTTCCGTCTTTTCGCGATGGGCATATATACGCCCCCCCAGCGAATTGTATGACAGGTAGCTTTAGGTACCTAAGTACATTTCACGACGTGAAGTCAAATTAGACCCCTACCGATATGGAGATTAGGTGATTTAGGTAGGTGCCGCCTGGAACTCAACCGGCCATTGGTCAGCTGCCAGCCCCACTTCCCGAATCGAGCATGCTTGATCCAGAGTTGAGGTTCATCGTGACGCCGTGCTACGCCTACACGCCCTGCTCGGCATGGACAGCACGCCTATCGGGGCGAGTCGTTCGAGGGCGGGCACCGTCAATTGGCCTAGCAAGGGCCGCATAGATGCAGCTGGAGGTGTGTTCGAACTTCTTTGTTCCAGTAGATCATGTAGGGTTGTATTCGATGTTGAATCGCGCACGTGACACTCCACTCTATTAACAGGTTCATCATACTCCTGTACTGTACATGTTCCGATGCAACGGATTGACGCTAGATATATGTACCAAGCATTCGATGATAGACTTGGACCGAATAGTGGCCTCGACGAGCATCCGTGAACTAAGTAAAACTCGGGATACCGCAAGAGGTCGAGAGGTGCGATATAGCTGGTCATGAAGACCTCCCGTCGGCGATCGGTGGTTGACAACCGGTGAAGCCGATCATGTACCTATTTACAGCATTTACGGGTACTTCCATGGCGCCAAGCTGTGTACTCGGCCCACGCAACTCGATCGACTCAATCCATGGAGGCTCTGAGTGCGATTGGATTGAATGGGATTGAATTGAATTGACGCAGCATGCAACTGATTCCAGCTCCAGCCACACACACACATACATACGCTACATACTCAATGGACGGGGCGGCGCAACCCAGCCACGTCTGATGCTTCCATACCTGGTACCTGGTAACGGAGATCTGCGCACACGCGTAGGTACCTAAGTTTTGCGTACAGATCTATACAGATCTAAGGTAACCCGCCTTGGGTAACCATATGAGGCCTGTGTGTTTTGCATAAAATACATCAATCCATCTATCTACCTTGATAATTGTAGCCCGGATTCCTTCATACGTAGTACATCATCGTTATGCCTTCTCCCGATGGTACCTGATGCTCGTAACGACTGTTGTCCTGTCGATGGTGGGCGACCGATGTTAATGGCAGTCGACTGGCGCCGATCAACTGAATCTATCGTTGCCGAATGCAGTATTGCTAGCATAATTCCGACTAGGTACGTCTTGTTCGCCGAGAATCTATTAGGTACGGAGTTCCTACTGATGGTTACTTGGCATCGTGCATAGCTACTAGCACCTTCCTACGCAAATATATCATGGCAACCGAGCTGGAAGTTACTTGGGGGGCGTATCAAAGCATGGGGTCAAATGACTCGGCACACCTTGGAAATAGCTTCATGGTTCGGTTGGCTAGACAGGATGAGAATCCCTACGAAACTTCTCAAATGGCTTTGGACTCTGAGGATGAAACGAAGTGCCTCCGTGTCGCGTCCCGTAAACAAAGAAAGATAGTCAGTCACGAGGAGTAGAAGCACACGTAGACTTCGGTTGGACCCAAGTCGTGAGGGGAGAAAACAAAGAGAATCCATTGTTAGGCGGATTTACATGCACCGGGTCCAACATATGATACCTTAACCAAATCAATCAATGCGATTCTTTCCCACGCGTTACAAGTGACAGGTCCTAGGCAACTATGAAGACTTTGTGGAGGTTACATAGGTACTGCAACACTGGTGCAACTATTCCAGCGTCTCGACCCGTCCTTCATGAAGTCTCGATTAGACAGCGGTGTCCCGCAGGTGCCGCCAAGAAGAACAGTTCCTGCACCATGTCCTTGTCGCTCATGCCGTCCCTCTGCGATGGCCTGGCACTCGGAAACGTGAGGAAGAATCGCGCGGTGGCCAGCCGCAGCTCGATCTTGGCAAGATGCATGCCGATGCAGACTGCAGACGTCGAGACTAGCATCAGCATCCGAATTCGCAGGGGTTGTACATAATCGATAATAAGGGCTAGAAAGGTTTGGGCGTGTGGTCATAGGTGTGTCACTTACTGCGTGAGCCGCCACCAAACGGCATATAACTGTCTTTCATGAGCTTGGTTGGGTTCGCCCAGCGGTCCGGGTCGAACTTGTCGGGGTCTGGGAACACCTCGGGGTTCCGGTGCAGGCTGTACGCCTGCGTCATGACGGAGCACTTGGCAGGGATGTAGTATCCTTCCAGCTCAGTGCCGCCCGAGGGCACTTCGCGGGGCAGCGGGGACGGCGTGGCCGTGTGCAGGCGAAGGGTCTCGTCGATGACCCGGGCGAGGTATGGCAGCTGCTTCAGGTCGTCATCGGAGTACTCCCCGGGCAGGGTGCGCAGCTCGCTGAGAAGCTTGGCCTTGACGTGCGGGTGGCGGCATACTAGCCACATGACGTAGGTAAGCGTGGTGGATGTGGTGTCGCTACCGGCCGTGATGTAGGACTGGGCGTTGTCGCGGGTCTCGATAGGCGTCAACATCTCCTCGTCGTGCGCCTTATAAATCTTAGTGAATAGTGTCGGTATCACCTTGGAGCTGTCGTTTTCGACGAGGCTTTCGTGACGTGCTAATGACTGGGCCGCGTACGCTGCCATGCGGTGGCTAATGTTCGCCGCGTCCTTAAGAACCGGGATAGGGATTGACTTCGTCGATAGCCAGTACAGGAAGGGGAATGTCGTCCGAAGGCTAGTGGTATGCCCGATAGCCTCAAGGTCCTTGATGTACTGGTTCTTCTGTAATGGTTATGACTTAGCTTCGCTCAGGACTTGCTGCCATCCATGTACGTAGTTACTCTGGCGTGGGCATGTGACAACAAACCTCTCCTAGTTCTAACATTTGAAAAGATCTGCCAAACGTCAATTCCCCGATTACGTCTGTGGTCATAAAAAGGTTCCATTTGAAGACATCGACGACGCCGCGGCTTTTCAGGTCCTCGTCCATTCGCTGGATGGATAAGCGGACCTTGGACTCGATCTGCGGCATGAAAGTCTTGAGGCCAGATTCAGCCATAGAAGAGGCGAGCAGCCTGCGGTAACGACGGTGTTTGTCTACGTCGGTGGAGCTGAAGAGAGTGGATACACCCGGGGCAAGCTCCTTGTAGAAATGCGACTTCGGAAAGGCCTTGTTGACGCGATGGATTTTCTGAGCGGCAGTCGGGCTGGTAAAATCGACTTCGTCCGGGGAGACTCGGACAACGGGGCCTGTCCATCATTTAGTATAATGAACCAAGCCCCATATTGGAGCTACACTTAAGGGAAGAGAGATAGAAGAGTATTATTTGAGTTACTCACCATATTTCCCATGAAGAGAATGGATGTAAGCTGGTAAACGACCTTTGAAGCGGTAGAATTGGGGAACAACATTGGTAAATCTGCTGTACCAAGGTCCTGGGATCTTCGACAAGGGACTGGCGTAGACTTTGAAGGACGTCTAGTCCATGTCAGTCAGAATAGGGGCAGGTAAACGTATTTTTCACGAGGACACCTAACCCAGAGAAGCACTACGAACAGCGCAATTGCACCGATGTGGAATGGAGGTAAACCGAAGGCGTCCATGATCTCTTTCATGATAGACGAGAGGTGACACTTAATTGGGATGGAATTTCAAAGTTGGACATGGTGGGCATACGCCATGATTTATATTGCAAACAAATCTGTCGTCACCGCTCATCCGTTCAGCGAGTACGTCCTTACGGATGCGCAAGTGATCACCCATTCGCGATGTTGGTAAAGGCGAGCACCACCGTAGCAGCTCACCTGACTGCCTGCCAACCCAGCCCAGCCGCCCGCACACCCCCGGCACAATCTCCGACAGCGCTCTATGAGAAGACTGAAAGACAGCGTTCACGCGTACCAGAGAACTGACTGGCTGCTGCTATCGATATAACCTCAAAGTACGTAGTTCATCTTGGTTCAAATCGCAGGCCGTGGGCCGGTCGGCGGGGTGGTGCAGATCGAGTTGAGGCCGAAACGCCGAGCAAGAGCCCAGCGAGCATCTTGATAGGCTGAGTGCGTGACATGGGTACGGTGATCGCGAGGGCCACATTTCAAGGGTGGCCGGCTCTTCCTAGTGCGACAACCTCTCAGCTTCCATACGACTATATGCCGGCATAAATGCGTAATTGACGGTCCTCTGATTGGCCGCGAGTGATCACTTATAGTTCTATAATCTTACGGTATCTCCGAGCCCGCATAAGAATCCGGTGTGAACAAGTGAATCTGGGCGCCGGTTCGCGCTGAACTGGAATGGCGAATTATCTTTGTAACACTTCAGGCCCCTACCTGATATATTTGGCCGGGGACGAATGTGGTCACGTCACATCTACCTTGAGCGACGGCCACCGGCCGAGTTACAGAGGTCGGTGACAAGCAGACTCGGAGGTAATTGACATCAGACGGCGGGTTGGGGATTAGCCACGGCTACGTACCGGACCAGTACTAGTGGCGCTACGTACGGGGAATAGGTCGCCTCGGTACGGAAGACCGAGTCGCGGCTCGCGGCTCGCGACATTTGAGTGTGGAGCCGACTAACAGCCCTGAGGAATAGCAGCAGATGCTGGGCTGCTATCGTTTTCACCTTGAAGCTGGGGCGACTCAGGCTCGGAAAATTGTACGGTATACCTACCTAGCACGTTGTGTCATAGAGCTCACAGCTGCCAGGTGTGTAGATCTGGTAGGTCCTATGCGTGCAAAAGCTTGGTGGTGCAACGATCCCGATGTAATACTTCATTGACTATGTCGCGATACCAGAACGAAGGAAAGAGTTGTTGCTTGCCTTGGAACCATATGTCGGTGCTAACGACGCACACTTAGTCGAGTACTTCTGGGGAGATATCCCAGAGCAGTCTTCCAATATACCCCATGGAATGTCAAAGTCTATTCACGACGGCCGCCACTATACAGCATAATGATGGTATACATGAAGGAAGCTAGGTATGTCCCCAGCTACATCATCTCAAACCCGACATCAGGTTACCCAAAATACAGGCTCACCACCTACTCCAATGCCCACTGTCATGAGGTGGATGATTTACACCTAGATACCACCGGTTTTCTTTCACATAATGCTCATTCGGAGTGTAAGCCAGTCTATTGTTCTCAGTCAGAAAACCAACACCTGATTTTCGCCTGGGTACCTCCGCTTTTGTCTCCTTCCACTAAGATCTACCAGGGGTGGGGTGGACGACACAAGATAACATGCGAGCTACCACCAGTTTCCAGAAGTCCCAAAGTGGGCTTAATAAGAGTCAGGAAGTGGCGGAACATAGTCTTTGTCGCCGGGGTTATCATAATCAGCGCCGCCTGACTGGTCGTCCTCAGCCTCCTGCGGACGGAGATCGAAAGGATGGGCAAGGTAGTTGTACCGGACCTGCTCTGAGCTGAACACGCCTGCACCCCACATGTTGCGCATTTCTTTGAAGATGGATTTTGGTCTCTTATGAAGATCCTGTATGTGTGTCCTCTGCCTTCTATGCATGCTCTTAACTATCTGCTGAATGTTATGGCGGCCGCCGTCCATGTTCGATCGGATGACGGCCTCAAATTCGTGGGGGGACTTCAGCTCCATGGTACAGGACGCGAGAAACGGCCCAAAGGCATCGTATAGAAGTCGATTCACTGTCCTCTGCCAGGTTTTAATGCCCATGGTGGGACCTTGGTCTCTGTCGAAAGTGTTGAACAGGAAGATTCGGCGACTCTCCCGGGATGTGAAGACACCGAGCGCCCAGAGGCTCCAAAGATGTTGAGCGATAGCTTCGTGGGAGAGGCTTTCTAGAATCTGCACGGCAAGACGAGCCAAGCTGAGCTTGACTCCATCCTTCTCAACCCAGCACTTTAGACCTTCACCGGGGCTGCTTCCGCTCATCTGTATTTTCGACATGATTTCGGTATGGTTCTCTTTAACATGGCCGTAGACGTCATCGAGAGTCAATTTGTCTTTCAAGGCGCCATCGAGTTCAGTGCCGAAAAGGACGTACATGGCGGTGCTGAGTTGCTTCTGCTGTCGCTCAAGTAATTTCCCCACATTGCAACCGCTTCCGATACGAGCTGGCATAGATTCGCTCAGTTGAAGAGTGGGGTTGGTGTGAAGGAAGCCTTGCATCTGATTATTCTCCGTGCTCTCTAGAACCTCTCGCTTCATTCGTCGGTCTATTTTCCTCTTCCTTGCCATGACCTAGTCGGTGGTGACTCAAGGGTGAGAAGAATGAATGAGTGGGTGGCAACGGAGTGGCTGGTAGGGGTCTTGCAATGTTGGGTATGTGTTCGGTGTACAAGGCGAAAATGGTCAGGAATAGGTCGAAATGCATGTAGATGAATATGTGAAGGCATTCAGAGCCGTTGTTTATGTGGACTGGAATTGAGGTAGGTACGTAGGGAAAAAGTATTTTTGTATCCTAGCAACCGGGCGCGTTCGCTGGCAGTCCGTACTTTGTTAGCGTCGTATTCTCGAAGAAGTAAATAGGAGAAGAGGGCACTCCTGAGCCACAGTCTGGAACCCTTGAAACTATGCTTATCGATAGAATGAGTAACTACCTAGATTCTGTCGTCGGAGATATACTGATGAAGGCAAAACTATTGAATGGGCTTGATTGCACTACACAAATGGACCAGTGAGTACCTAACATTGGCATTGTCATTAAGAGAGTGAGTGTATGGGCAGCATTTTACGTGGCAACCATGACTCCCATGTATCAAGAAAAAAGCCTAGACACAAAGTTGACTGGTGGCTACTATGTCACATCAAAGTCCAATCCCATTCAAGTAAAAAGCACCGCTTACACATGTAGAAATACAAGCAGTAAGTAGGTTTAATCGATCGCGATGATCATCAATCGACTGGATTGAAGTTTACTAGCACAAGTACATACAAACAAACTCAAAAGTATGCTTAACTCATAAATATGAAGCCCATTATACCTTTAACTTCTCTTGGTCTTAGGCCACAAGTTATAGAAAACAGAACTAGCGACAAGTTCAGCTGCTTTTATCGACTTTTGCGACATTGCGAGACACATGTCTGAAGCCTATGGCTTTTCGGAAACGCATTAACTCCGTCAAGAAGCAGAAACGAGTTCCCAGTATCAATCACTTTCTGAAGATTATCACTACTGGCCATTGATAGGCACTACATTGGTAGTATACTATCTGCGTAGAACGGTTCCTTGCAACCTTAGAAACGATTGACGGATGCGCAATGCGCTCCAGCTACCCAACAAACACATTAGAGACAGTGAATTGAAACTATTATCCAGTTTAGCAATGATATAAGTTTGCCATAAAAATACCTTACTCAGTCCTCATGTGGCAAACCTCCTACCTACAAACGCATACTTAGGTCTTAGGAACCTGTTAATCAGAGTTTCTATACGTAAACTGTCGAATTAGGGGAACCTTCCTATTTGTGGACTTAATAGCTGCGTATCTATTTATGCATGGATAACGTCGCAGATACTTATCCATCCCCGCTGGATTCCTGACTAAGCAGGCCGCATACCTAACTCTATGCACCTTATGCAGCGAGGCTCGCGACGCGAGTAAAGCCGAAATGCTACCACTCAGCAACCTCATATGTAGTGAGCTGCATCTGCCACTCTCCTCTGCCCGCTATTGCGTTCTCCCGACTGGCTGGTCATATGAATTTTGTCTGATATATTCACATAGATACATGCATACACACATATCCATACTACATATATGCGTACATGTCTTGTGAAATGGATGTGCTGCAGGTAGGCCGAACACGTGCAAAACGGCAAGATGCGACCCACAGTAAGGTGTTATCATCAGCTCACAAGCCGTCCGTTACCGTAGAAATGCATAGTAGAGGGACCTAAAACTAATCGAGTACGGGAATGTAATAATTATTGCAGTGTTCAACTATCGTGACATCGTGATAAGGGGATCTACGTGTGTAGTGCGTGGGTATGTACATATAAAAGTACAATATATGCATCCAACCAATCCTTCTATCCATTCATTCCTTCGTCCTCTCGTACACGCCATACCAGTATCCATTGCCCATCCCTTTTATCTGTAACGCCCGCTTTCTAAATCATCCTGAATGTGTATCGTAGGGTTCCCGTTGTCACCTAGATTATCGTGGTCGCTGCCCTCCGAGACTACGATTGCAGGGGACACGACTCCGTTTGTCGCCAGAGTCTCTTCCGACTGCTTCGTCTTCGGCGCATCCTCATTCTCACTTACTTCCGCCTCCGCCTCCACCGCCTCTGCCTCCACCTTCCCCTTTCTCTTAAAAACAGCCCCAACCTTCCCAAACGCCTTGGCTAAACCCTTGTACACCACTACGACAGGTGCACCGACGACCCTTGCGATCCGCGCAAACCACTCGTCGGGGAATAGTCTGATGAGTATAGCCCAGGGGAGACAGACAAGGGCCGCGACAACGCAGATGGCCCACTGCGAGCCGTCGATGGGAGTGATGGAGAAGGCGGTGCCGCCGACGAAGACAATGGCGATCTGAGCGCCGACCATGACGGCGTTGATGGCGAGGAAGAACTTGTTGCGGTGGACGCCCTCGAAGATGTTGAGGCGGTTGTCGAGGCGGCGGTTGTTGAGCTCGTTGAAGATCTGCATCCAGACGAAGGTGTTGAAGACCATGGTGTCGAGCTCCGTCTGGCGCAGCTCGTCGGCGGGGTCGTAGCCCAGGATCGACGCGCCGCCGAAGTGCAGCACGAAGGTTACGACTAGCTGGTACAGCGCCTGCCCGATGATCATCTTCCACATGTTGGTCGTGATGAGCGGCGCGCTCTTGGGCTGGGGCTTCCGGTCGAGCACGCGGTCCGTCGGCGGGTCCGTCGCCAGCGCTAGCGCCGCGAACGTGTCCATGATCAGGTTCACCCACAGCAGCTGCACCGCCGTCAGCACCGAGTGCATCTCCGGGTCCGCGACAGCCGAGACAAAGGCCAGTAGGACGGCCGTGATGTTAACGGTGATTTGGAACTAGAACAATATGTTAGTGTCCTGAGAGAGATCTTCATAACTCTCCAACTCGAGCAAGTTGTTATGATAGTAATAAAGAGGACTTACCTGAAGAAACTTTTGTACCGAATCGTTGACGGCGCGCCCCCACTTGAGTGCCGTGAGGATCGAGGTGAAGTTGTCGTCCATTAGTACGATCTCCGAGGCTTCCTTGGCGACCTCGGTGCCGCAGATACCCATGGAGAAGCCAACGTCGGCCGTCTTGAGCGCAGGTGCGTCGTTGGTGCCGTCACCGGTGACCGCGACCGTCTCGCCGAGCGCCTTGAGCTTGGCGACCAGGATGCGCTTGTCCTCGGGCGACGAGCGCGCGAGAACCCGCAGCCGTGGCACGCACGCGTTCATCTCATCGTCGCTGAGCGCCCGGAACGCTGGACCCTCCATGATGAGGCTGTCGTCGCCGTCGTCGCTGTTATAGATGCCGCACTCGGTCGCGATGGCCTGCGCCGTCACGGCGTTGTCGCCCGTGACCATGCGCACCGTCACGCCGGCGTCCTGCGCTCTGCGCACGGCCTCGGGCACGCCGGGCCGCACAGGGTCCTGGATGCCGACGAGGCCGAGCCAGACGAGGTCGCTCAGCATCGACGCGAACAGCACGTGGCCGTCCTCCTCGACCTGCGCGTGCGCCGGCGGCCACGCGGGGAAGTCCCGGTACACGAGCCCGATGGTGCGGAGCGAGCCCTTGGCGTACGCATCGATGACGTCGGCCAGCTCGTCGCGGTCGCGGGGCGCGAGCTCGCTGGTCTCGGCTAGCGCGGTCCCGGCGTCGGCCTTCTGGCTGCAGAACCCGAGGAGGATCTCCGAGGCGCCCTTGACCAGGAGCCGGTAGCCCGACCCGTCGCGCAGCTTGACCACGGCGCCCATGCATTTCCTGGCCGAGTCGAAGGGCATCATCTGCACCGTCTGCTCGTTATGGCGGGTCTCGGCCAGCGACTGCATGCCCAGGTGGTCCCGGGCCAACTGGAGGAGCGCCGTCTCGGTCTTGGACCCGATGAAGGCGAACCGACCGTCGTCTTCGCCCTCGAAGGCCGTCGAGTTGATGGCGACGGACTGCACGATGGCGTCCTTCGCCTCGCTGGACAAACTCTGCGCCCACCGGGATACGGAAAGGACACCCTCGGGCTTCTCGTTCTCTGCCTTGACAAACTTTGTGCGGCCAAAGGTGCCCGCGACCACCGTCATCTTGTTGGTAGTCAGGGTACCAGTCTTGTCGGAGCAGATGGCGGTGGCGTTTCCCATGGTCTCACAAGCGCGTAATACGCGGACAAGGTTCTTCTCCTTAAGCAGGCGCGTGGTGGCGAAGGCCAACGCCAGGGTGACGGCCAGCGGTAAGCCCTCAGGCACCGCCACTACAATAATAGTAACGGCGACAATAAGGATGTCGAGGAAGACCATGGCCTTCTCGGTGCTGGGGCGAACATCGGTCGACAGGCCGGCGAGGAAGCGGAACAGTAAGACGAAGAAGAGCAGGATGGCCGCGGTACCGCCTAATTTGGCGATAGCCACCGCGAGCTTTTCTAGCTTCTTCTGTAGGGGCGTCGCCTCGACTTCGGTGCGGACAGACATCATGATCTTACCGAAGCTGCAGTGCACACCGACAGAGGTACAGAGGAAAGTACCCACGCCCTCGAGGACCTTGGCGCCTGAAATGATAAAGGGGTCGATATTCTTGGTGTTCGTGCCGGACTCCAGCTGTGCCATGGCTAGCTCGCCGGGCGTCTTCTTGATCGCGTCTGATTCCCCGGTAGCCGAGGACTCGTCGCACTTGAGGTCGTGGCCTTGGATGAAGATGCCATCGACGGGGACCAAGTCGCCGGGCTCGAGGTGAAGAACGTCCCCGACAAGGATGTCGTGCACGTTGATCATGAACGACTTACCGGATCTGATAACCTTGATTTGCCGATCTTCTTTCTTGGCGTTGAGCCTCACAAATGCGCGTTCCTTTTGCCAATCGTTGAGAGATCCAACCAACGTGACAATCAGAATAGCGATTATAATGGCGACGCCCTCCACCCAGTCTACCGAGGGAGGATCGCCCGGCTTTTGCTCAACCCCGAGCGTTTCGTAAAGTCCCAGCGCCAGCGAGACGACCGCGGCCACTGATAACAGAATAATTACTTTATCATTATAAGCGTTCCACATCAGCTTCCACAGGGGTGTGGCCTTCTTGGCCGGCAGAATATTCTTGCCGTAAACCCTCGTCCGGTCCACGAACGAGTCGGCCGCTGACTTCGCTACCAGCTCAGGCGAGTCTGGAAACGCATCAGAGGTCCTTCTCACGGCCTGCTCAAATGTAATAGAGGACCGCGCCAAGGTCTCGTCGATGCTCAGGCCGGCATCAATATCAGTCTGTAAACCACGCTCTATGCCCCTGAGGCCACCCAGCGCACGGTATGCCTCTGGAGACTTCGGATTCAGGAGCTTGTTTAGATGGCCGGGGCTGAACGCGAAGGGATTCTCTTTCACTTCAAAGTCAGCCTCCGTGCCGGGATCTGGACGGAGGGCAGCGTCGATATCTGCCGGTTTTATCGTCACGCTCGACCCGCAGTCGGACTGAGCTGGTGTTAAGAGAGGGTTGTGGGAGTTGGCGGGTGTTAGGAATGGATTCGAGATATCGGAGACGAAAGATCCAGAGGGGGTAAGGGCTCTTGTCTCGTTAGTATCGCTTCTTGGGCGCGTGTAAGTGTCTACAGCCAGTGTCGGTGGCGCGAGACTGTTGCTCGTATCGCTCCGCGAGCGTGCGTGAGCCTCCGTTGCCGGTGTTGGCGGCGTAAGATTGTTGCCCGCCATAGTTATAAACTAAACGTCCCGTTGTAAGGACTATTTCAGGGAGAGACTAGTAGTGTAAGGGAGAAAACATATGAATATGATAAGGAAGATGTGAAGTAACAAGGGGTGTCGTTCCGTGTAGAGGAGTAGTAGGCAAGTTTGTCTGTCTGTACTTGCAATTTGTAAAAGTCTAATGTCTCAGCCCAGGGTCAAGACTGCATTCTCGCAAGACTGCCGAAGATTCATATACAGCAAGATGAATGCCAAAACACAGCCTTACTCGGTGTTGAGGCCAACTGCCCGGGAAGAGGCGACAACGAAGATAGCTGACGTGCGGCAGAGGGCGAAGGGCGAGAGAGGGCGAGAACGTAGCAGTTGATTGAACCTTGGGCCGATTCCAGCACCCGGTACCTATTTTGCCCAGATTTTGTCCACTTTCGTCGCGGGCAGTGCAAAGAGGAGAAGTTTAGGAACTTCTCATTTACCGAGATAAGGAAATGCCAATACAGACGGTGTAAGATGGTGGATATGTCGATGGCCTAGTCCACATTTGCCTCCCTGTCCCTTGTTTCTTCGGCTTCTTGGGTTTTCTTGGGTTGCTTGGGGTTTTAGTGTGAAATGGCGAACAGGAGCTGCTGAAAAGCGTTGAGGTTTGCTAACTCCTGAGCATGGGCGCAGCCTGTATCAACGCGTCTTAATGGTGATGTGATACCTAGACAAATCGAGGCTGTGTCCTACTAGGCGTTTTTTTTGCCGCAGCACACGCGCACGCACGTACACACACCCACGTACTCGGGGCGGGATTTAATCGGAGGCCGCTCTGAATAATTGTTGCGCAGTCGATGACTGAATGATCGATTGATGACTTAGGAACCACTTGAATATAAACCGGTTGCCCGCCACCTCATCTCTCATCCCGCGCATGTGCCTCGTTCCTTTGCTTTGCTTCGCTGCATGTGGAGCGCCTTGCTGGTGACTTCGCCGGCTGGATCCCTCTTTGAGGCTTGTAGGATATGGGCATTCACTGGGATGCCGTGCTGGCCCTTCCAGACCTCGTCGTCCAATGCCTACCTACTTCATACACCGCCGACAAAGAGCAAGCTTTTCCCTGTCCCCGGTGACTGAACTGGGTTTGACTAGACTCGCTGGCTGTAATCGCCGCCATGATGACGGGAAAAATTCTCTTGGTCGTCCCTCATGCCAAGGATCTGGTTGAGGCTGTGTAGTAAACGCAATCGTGAACCAATCAGATCACTGGGCGATACGCACTGCTCCAACAGCACCCACTACAGCGCATCGTACAGCACTACAGTAATCTACCTCCATACGGCGTCTATTACAGATTACACTAGGTATAGGTGAGTGTCATGCGTGTATGTCTGGATGTGCAGTACCTAAGTAGGTTAGATACTTGACAGCAAGCTTAACTACCTCAGCTACATGTGCCGTCAGTTTCAATGTCTCTCTAGCTCAACCTGCCATCCTTGGCACACTTGGCTTCGATGAAACCCTTGATCCCCACAGCGGGTTCCAGAGATACTCGAAACCAGGTTCTCTGACCAATCATGCACGACCTGGCCGAGCTAATCTACGCGGTATGTGCATACGTATGTAGTAGAAGCCATGATATGCCGCTATGCAAGTCCACCGGAATCAGCTGTCAGGTCAAGATGCCGCGGGCTTGTGGCGGGGGCAGCCTAACGAATGAACACTCGATCTCGACCATCTATCAGATGCAGATGTGGCCAACTTGCATGTAGGATAGAGGCAGCTGGAGACCGCCTACACACGCCACACGCTTGGCCAATGAGGTCATCCAGGCACGGCATACCTACGATGCTACGGAACAAGCCAAGCTTCGTCGACTTTCCACAACAGGGTTGGGTTCGATCCTCCAACTTTTAGGCAGAGATGCTGCTGCATGAATCAGTTTTTCATCATCATCGCTAGTGAGCCGAGCAAATCCATGATGGGGTAATTAGAGTCCTGAGTGAAGGCGGTAACAAGTATCCAGTCAAGGCTTCAGTAAAGGTGACTCCATACTTAAGTGGTATTGTTGTTAGTTACCGGCATATATGATATGCGTTAACTGAGTGGATCGAAAAGTCTATGTGACTGCATTCAAATCTAGGTACATGGACGTTGGGGGCGCCTGGGAAAGGTGTAGCGGGAACCCGCTTTTTCAACGGAACTCGTGCATCGGAGCTGCAGACACGTGCAGATTCTGCAGATATCTACCTACCTGGACATACATACATGACACAACAGGGTCGAAAAACATGGCTTCGGAGCCCTATCGGTCCTTCGCTGCTGCATGTCCAGTGGAATCGATAGGTATCCGAGCCGAAGTAACTACATGTCGTTTATTGCTGGAGCTTCTCGGCCAAGCACGTGTTCCTTTTTGAGTCGAGTGATGTTTGAGGCGCGCGGCTACCCGACCTAGCCTCTCGGGGCCGATTTCACTTCTGCCTACTGATTACTAAATCACGACGAGACGAGCCACGACCTGTATAGCCTGTAATGCGCCCCCTGCTGCGATCCGATTATACGGGAAGCCCAACACAAATGTATACGGCTTCAGAGACTCCCGAGAACCGCTCAGTCGGAGGCATCCAGAGCCAGGTTCCGTGGGTGCGGAGCGTGCGGAGGGAGGGAGCCCGCCAAGTGTGGCTGTGTGTTCGCATTCGGGCGACTCCACGTAACAACCTACGTTTTCCTTGCCATCATCGTCGACGGAGATGCTCTCTGAATCTCCAACCCCATGAATTATGGCAAAATCTGCGACTACACGTACTATGCATGCATAGTATGTATGTACTATAGATGCTTGTACGGCATTCCATCTGCCGATCATGCCATTCATTACCTCACCGTCGGCAATCATCGTCAGTCTAGCTTAGCAGATGGGTAACACTACCCACCCAGCTTCCCAGCCGGCATTCGCCTGTGTTGCAGTAGTGAGTAATCCCAGTCATGTGAACTATGTATTAGGGGGGGCGACCCGAAGTGTTGAATGTCCCCCGCATCGATACCCCATGAAAACTCTATGAGAGTAAGGGCTCGGATTCTAATAAGAGAGGGGTAGCAACCCAATGTGACAACCAATAAACATGTACCGTATGTAACTGTGTGATTTCTTACACGAGCTGTCGAACGGCGTTGTGCTCGCGGCACCAAACACTACTTCGTGTTATTATATCTCGACTGCTTATAGATGTAGAAGACAAAGCCATCATGACTATTGTTTAGGCAGAAACGGTTAGGCACGAAAATGGGCCTTTACGCTGAAGGGACCAACGATCCCAGTGAGGTCCGAAACTGGCGTATTCATGCCATCGCCATAATTGCTTCTATGAGTGCCGTGGCCAGTAAGAGACCGTGTCTTCCTTAACTCTAATTATGCTGACGTTAACAAACAAAAAATTAAAGTGGGATACGACACTTCAGTGATTGGTGGTACGATGGCGTTGGACTCCTTCCGGCGCGACTTTGATCTCGCGGACACGTCTGACGTAGACCGCGATACGCTCCAGGGAAACATTGTGTCGACCTTTCAGGCCGGCTGCTTCTTCGGCTCTCTTCTCACCTTTCCACTGGCCGAGAGAATCGGCCGTAGGAGCGCCATCATCGCGGCTTCGATCGTCTTTCTGATTGGGGGCACTGTGATGACGGCCGCCCACGGTATGCTCCCTATGATGGTTGTCGGCCGTGCTATTGCTGGTTTAGGGGTGGGTGCCAGGTGAGTGCTTACAGCGGCGTTGATCCGGTTTGGGAAAAAGGGGGAAAGACCTAGATCAAAATCAAAAGCCCAAATCTTTACAAACCTGTAGTACAATGATCGTACCGGTCTACATCGCCGAAACATCCCCTCCGTCCATCCGAGGGAGACTAGTAGGCATATTCGAGATCGCCTCGCAGGGCGCAGGCATGACAGGATTTTGGGTGGGTCACCAATTTACATAGTTTACGTTATTACCTATCAGCAACACACACGGATCTAACAAAAGCCAGATCAACTACGCCGTCGACCGGGCAATCCCCTCTAAAACGTCAACGCAGTGGATTGTGCCCCTCGGCCTGCAGCTACTCCCCGGCGTGTTCCTATGTCTCGGCATGCTCGCGCTATGCCCGGAGTCGCCCCGATGGCTCGCGCGCCGGGACCGCTGGGAGGAGGCGCACGCCGTGCTCTCGAGGCTCAGGAGCCTGCCGCGCGAGCATGCGTATCTGCGCGAGGAGCTATGCGAGATCCACCGCCAGGTCGAGGAGCGCAGTGCGACGCGGCTGAGCAGCTGGGCGGAGATCAGGAGGGTGTTTCGCAGGGGCACACGCGGTCGCATCGGCATTGGCATGCTGCTCATGGCGTGTCAGAATCTGACGGGTGTGAACATCATCACATATTGTAAGTATGATATGGACCCTCGAGGAGTGGCTGTCCCTATCTAAGGTGGTTGCGAGGAGGATGAGGCTGAGGGGGAAGCAACCGGGGAAAAGAAAATTGTTAACTGAGAAACTCGTATATTCGCAGATTCACCACGCATCTTCGAGACCCTCGGAATCCAAGGGACTTCCACGAAGCTGTTCGCGACCGGCTTCTACGGCGTGGCGAAGACGCTCGGCATGGTGATCTTTAGCATGTGGTTGGTTGAAAAGGTTGGGCGCCGCAACGGGCTAATATGGGGTGCCTTCATAGGTTCTATTCCAATGTGGTACGTCGGCGGTTGTAGGTCTCTCCCCTCTCCTGTCTCGTCCTCATGCTCGCTCATCCGCGAAAAATACAAGTATACATACCTATGTGCTAATACATGCCTGCAACTACCCAGACGTGTTCAAGAACGACCCAGCAGCCGCAGCCGCGGCAGGCACCGAAACACGCAGTGGCTGGGGCTACCTCGCCATAGTATGTGTGTACCTGTACGGGCTAATATACTGCGCGACCTGGCAAGGGATAACGTGGGTGTACTGCTCGGAAATCTTCCCACTCGATATCCGCATGCTGTGCGTAGCGATGACGACGGCCGACCAGTGGTTCTGGAGCTTTCTAATCTCGCGCACCACACCGTACATGATCACGTCGTTGGGATATGGCACTTACATGTTCTTCGGCGCGCTCATGGTGGTCATGGGCTTCTGGGCCTTCTTCTTTGTGCCTGAGACCAAGGGTGAGTGTTTGATAGGGTTCAGCTCGAAAGTCCCGCATGTTGCTGCTACCTAATAACTGAGACCGAAAAGTATTTGCTGACTCGAGTACGCGTCATATCTAGGCTTGACGCTGGAGGAGATGGGTTTCCTCTTCTCGCAAAGCACACGCAGGCTGGCCTGGAAGTCCCTTGTAGGAGGTAAGAAGGCCAAAGACCTAGTTGCTGCAGAGGACAAGGCGCAGGAAACCCGTACACTAGGGCACAAAGAAGCAGGCAGGGAGCAAGTCGAGAAACTTGACGACGCTGGAGCTCGTAATCGGATGTGAGGTATGACGCTAAGTCCAACAAGGGTAGGCTTCAATAGATTGACTATGGCATCATTTTTTTATAGGCAATGCACCTGGAAATCTGCCTTGACAGTTAGGCATAACGGTATAAGACAAACACTGTCCCGAAGCGACTTGCCCGTTTGGTCATGCTAGTCCCCGCCTGCCCCCCGTTTGCGTAGAAACGTATCTGATATCAGGATACAGATTCTGCAGGCCGATACTGGGATGACATATTGACCACGCCCTTGAATAAAGGCACGGCAGGATTGGGTACCAGACGTTTTGAGGCTGCATAGCCCCAAGGTACCGTACCACGACAATCTCGGCACTTGATAAGTGACTATCGCTGTCGATCAATCAATATGAGCGAATTTCTTGACTTAGATGAGAAAACTTTTAAAGAGGCTGTTTTAGGTGTCTCGTTTGGGACCAAGCAGTTTCCTTCCATCTAACGTGAGACCCAGGTTTCTAGATCGGACTACCTAGCGATCGACTACAATACACAGCCTCACGCTAGCCTTGGACTGCTTATGCTTCGAGCCTAAGAAACATGGGACGGTGAGGGGAACACATTCGACGAATCGCGAGATAACATTGCGGTTAGAAAAGGACCCCAAGGACAACCCTCTCCGGAGTATTGATATGCGACGCCGAGCCCTACAGCCTTCGTTAGAATCAGGGTAGTGTTGTCCTAGATGTAACATTCGCAAACGAGCATCACGTCGGGCTGCGATGGGACTGTAGTAGTGACTATATAATGGGAGGAGGCCTTGTACCCCTGCCGACCGAAGATATGCATGGGATATGCATGGAATTTCGTGGATTCACATGCATAGAACCAGGATTTTCAGTTCATGTAGCAGTGTAGGTAGAAAACGTGGAGATTGACATGTGGTGTGTGGTTGCTCAGTCCCATATCATATGAGCGAGTGTGGCTATGCTGGGTGCGGAGAACCATTAGAGCCCTCCAAGCGGCCCCTTGCTTCATGTGCGTTTAAATGCCTATATGGTGATAAAGTGAAGAGGCCAAAATAACCAGACCGAGCTATTTAATTGTTTGTCTTGTTTCCAAGACCCTTGTGCAAGTTAGAAACGGCCCCCTCACATTTAACGATGGACTGCCCTACCACTTGTAGAACGTCCACTGCCAAGTTTTCTGTGAAGAAATGAATTATCCCTCAACTTAGGAAGGTTAAGTGTTCATGAAACCTAGATGTTCTGGTAAAACGAACCTAACTGATTGATGTAGTGCTATTCTAGTAGTAAGACTCATTTGTCTATCCTAGTAAGGAGGCTGGATATTAGGGAACAAAACTTAGCAATCTGTATATTAACAACTCTTGTCAGTTTCGAAACCTATGTTTGAAGCCTGAAGTTCGCAGCCTTCTATGTTAATACATGGGATATTTTTATAATTGGAAATTGTCACCATAATATGTATGTGTCATGCTCAATGCCACTTAACTCCTTTTTCCCCGGACGAGCGGCTAAAATGTGTACGGTTTGACGGAGTGCTAAATCCAGAGCGCTTTGACATCTGTCACTGAGGCTCGTCAGGTCCCAAGTTGGCGTGCCCATCCCTGTGCACTTTCTGCTGTCTCATCTGAGGTGGGACTAGGTGTGTCAAGATCGTAAGTCTGCCTTGTTGGCTCGACGCTTCTTACCATGACAGGAACATGATGTATGTTGAGGATTACAGCGTCCATCCATTGTTACCCACAATGTAGAATCATAGGTCCCTGTGTTTATATACTTGTCCTTTATGCAACGAATAGCGTGCAATGACTGCAAGGGTCGCGAAGTTTCTTTTTCGAGGCATATTGCGGGCGACTCAGGAGTAGGTATTACCCTTTTCGGTCACATCCGCTGAAGTAAGATATACCCAATCGAAGATACTCCAAGGTGATTTCAGTTATATCTACAAGCGCCCGGATTATATACACATCGCTATGTCACCTACTTTGTAATACCTAGAGCACAGCTCTAGCAACCAGTCATGATGGCTTTGTTTGTCAATGAAGTGGCCTTGGCGATCTACCTCGACGTGCACCTTGGCGATGATACATGGCGCAGTGCGTACGACTATCGAATCAGCGTCTTCCAAAAAGTAAGTTTCGATAAGCCAATGTGACCCAACATGACCTAAAAACTGATTGATACCATGCCATTCGAGTATCCCGCGCAGACCCCACACAATGAGCATATCCAGCCGCACCTTACTTGGTCTATGTAACCTTAAAGCCATGGCGATATGTCACTTGGGCAGTAGACATGCAGGCTGAGCGATCTTCATCCCGCGTAATACCCACACCGCAGGCAGGTAAGGCGTATTAGGGGGCCAAAACAGGGCTGGGGTCGTACACAGGCGGCACGCAATTGGGCGTCTCAGCTCAGCCTCGCGTAACCCTTGTGGCGGGAGACAACTCTACCAAGCGTGTAGGATGCTTAGAGTACCCGGGATATCCAATGTTATACTGCTCCATCACACCATGAGATAGGACGTGTCCAGTTCGGCGTCTGCTAGGCGCATTTTCCTTTTCGCGCTGCAGGTAAGACCGTTCCCAGTGGTGTTTAGGAAAAGGAAAACCCAAATCTCGCTCCTGCGTTGTCCTAGATAATCACGAGCAGTATGTCATACGGGAGCTTACGAAGTGTCTTGCGCAATTACCGCGTTTCGCTCTCCTGGATGGAGCGGTGTTTGGCATAGCCACGATGGTGTGCATGGAGCATGCATGTGTATGTGTAAGCATCGGGAATTACGGTATTAGGAAATTCAGTTCGTTGTAGGTATCATTGCATGAAGGTTTACGAAAACGCCATTTGTAAACTTAAGCGATGGCACAGAACAGGTAATGACATTCCCTGGTTGCTTGAAGGGACTGGGTTGGATCCTGCTCTTCGAAACTAATCTCTCAGCCAGAGGTTTCAAGGCCTGGGATTATTTGGCAATCACATAGCTCAACGCAATGACAAAGTACGTAAGTATATGTCCTCTAAAAATGCTAGTACCTTGAGATAAACACTGGCATTGTCTGTTGGAACTGTTCCCCGGGCCGTAGTATTTCAGAGATTTTACCTGGAGGCCTCTCGTAAACTAATTCTATACTAGTTAGGCGATAAGCTGAGCCTACATCTTACATATTCCCTATATTTCTCCTTCATAATAGGCGAGGGACAGACATTGAGTGCAGAGTAATTGATATATGGTGAGTCCTAGAGTTGGATATAGACGGAAATTTTGCTTACCTAGAGTGTAATACTGTACGCCAATATTAGCTGAAACTAGAGGTAGTCTTATACAAAGTACAATGCAAGAAAAGTAAACATATAACACTGTATAATAGGCATATGCTATAATGAGTGAGTCTGAGGGATGTAGACCAAAAATCCCCTTACCGGTATGGGTCCCGCAAAAGCTTCAGGATAGCCCAGGGCGAATAAGAAAACGCAATTGACTGGGATTCTGAACCCAGCCGATTAGTTTAAGTGTGTGAGCTGAAGTAGAAAAGATATGGGAGGTTGATGCTAAAATGTGCTTGATGATCATGGTCCTGCGCTCTCACGACAAACCGACGGCAGTCGAGAGTCGAGGCGTCTGCACGCTCAAACCGTCATGTGTTATCTACCGAATTCGCAGGGCTAAAGGTGGGAAGGAAACGGACTGTTTTCGCTATCTATCGTGTACGTGCGTATCGTGTGCCTCTACCATAGACCTAATTCTAAACCTGGGCCAGATCCAGACAGTCCAGACCCATGACCTCGTGCTCGAACAATACAAATCATAATAAACTCATTACCGCTCTACTCGCCACGCTATGTTATGCAGTTAGGAAGAAAAACGAAAAAAGGTCATCTCTGCGGCCGCCATCTAGTACATCCCATGGATGCATGCGTGTATCTCTATGCTTGCCACCAAACCGCCCTTATGCCATACGTTACCATACCATATCCAACCAATGCTGGCATGCTGCGAAAAATGCGTGTTCCAAGAGTTCCAGAAGAAGACTCCCCTCGTCGGTAAGGTCCTCAGGCGGGATAGAGCAAACTCCACATGAAGCGAACATGAATCGAACGGACCTCATACAGTAATCCAAATTCACTGCATTCCCGATTTCCGATGAACTCTCGGGTTCCAGAACCGCGACATGTTCCCCGAAACACCAACGCGCCGCCGCCGCCGTCGTCGTAGGATGCTGGAGAACAGCTTGGCCTTATTACCGGCGAGGACGGCGTCGACCTTGGGCGCGACGTTGGGGTCGTTCACTTGCTATTGATGATCTCGCGCCACTTGTTCTCCGGCAGTATCTTGGACAGTCCCCGGAAGTCCCTAGCTGTCCACGCCTTCACGATTGGATGGGTGCGTGCGTGCCGAGTGGGCTCGAAGAGTTGTCGTCTTTACATGGGCTTTCTTCGACGGGAGGTAGGATATCAATGGCTTTCTTCTTCCCCTTGCCCTTAACCCCCGCCCTCTCCCGCCTCCCCGAACCGACTCCTCCCTCTCCTCTGCGCATCCTCCTCTCAGACTAAGAGACCATGTCACTAGCCGCAGCGCAAGCGCCCGTCTCCTCAAACTCTTCCACGTCCGTCATGCGGATCGCGCTCTTGACATCGTCGACGAAGCGGTGCCTGCCACCAACGAGCTCGACGATGCCGCTGAGTTCCATCATCTCCCAAACCCTATTATGGCGGCTGATAGGCCTGCTGAAAAATACCCGGACGCCGCGGTTGCGGTAGTTACGCACGATCTCCTCGAGCACCTGAACGCCGGACCCGTCTATCGACGTCACGCCGTGAATATCGAATATCATATTTCGATTGCTGTCCTGGGGCCGCACTCTTGGTAGAGCTGGGTGAACCCTACCGGTACCATATCGCTCTAGACGCCGCAACCTATTCTTCAGGTCGCCGGTGTTGGCGAAGGTAAGGGGTTCGGGAATCTTCACGATCAGGCAGCCCTCGACAAACTCCAGCTCCCCAGGGTGTTCCTCGGCATTCAGAAAACGGTCAGTGCCAGGAACCCGACCTAGAATCTCGATCCGGGTGTGGGTGGCGTGTCTGACTACTTTTAGAAGCGAGACAAAGATCCCAGTTGCAATGCCAAGGTTGAGGGAGAAGAGGACGGTAATAGCAAGAATAAGCGCCATGAGGCCGAGCTCTTCCCAGCCTTTGATCCGGAAGAAGAAGGACACGTCATGAGGAGCTTCCTCGATGAGAGACCAGGCGACGGCCATTATTAGAGCGGATAATACGGGTTTCTGTATTATGGGGTTAGCTTCGAGATGAACGGCTCTAGAGCAAAGCCGGACTAAGACAAGCTAGAATTAAACGACTCACAGGCAGGTAGTAGAACCAAGAGAGACAGAAGTAGATGCAGATGAACGTGAGGACGCTGATGAGAAAGGAGCTCATGGGGGTTTTCCCACCCGTGCTTTTATTGACTTTACTCCTACCGTAGCCACCAAATGCCGGGATGGCCATGAAGAACGAGCCGATAAGGTTAGCCGTTCCGAGTGCGACAAGCTCTCGGTTAGGGCTCAATTGCATGCCCTCAACGACCTCTTCAGTACTTAGACTCTTGGCCGCGACCGACGACTCGAAGAAGCCGAGCATGCCTATTAGGAAAGACGTCCCGAAAGCGTCTCTTATGTAGGGAATATTTTCCCATGTGAAGGGGAAATTGAAAGTGAAGTAGTGGGAAGACGCTGCCTCGACCTTGCCCAATACAGCAACGCCTTGCTGCTCCCAGTCGAGCGACCATGCGAGAACCGCCGAGAGCACGACGACAATGAGCCGGTCGGGGAAGTAGGCAACGCCAGCATAACGGACTTGAAGCCGTCGCTTGAGTTCCCTGTAGTGAGAACTGTGAGCTTAATTCGCGAGAGCAAGATTGGTGACTTTAGACACTTACCGGAGCACCATGATGACCACGAAACTCACGATGCCCACCAGGCCGGATAGTCTGTGCCAGCGGCCAAGATGTGTCAATACAAACCCAAGTTTCTGCACCGTGCTACCGTGCGAAACACCCGACGTGACCTTGGCGACATGGTGAAGTCCCAGAACGGGAATCAACTGGTCGATGAAGATGACGACGCCGATGGCGGAGATGAAACCGCGCAGGAACGGCCGGCTGAGGACACTATCAAGGTAGCCCAAACGTATTAAGCCCATGAGGAGGACAGTGGCGCCTGCAATGCCCACCGCAATACCGGCTACTCGGGCTTGCAAGACATCATTGTCGTCGTCACCGAGGTCAATGCTGCTTTTCACAATCGACCCAACGAGAAGCGAGCCAGCGGCTTCCGGGCCAACGACCATCTGCGGGCAGGTGCCCAGAACAGCATACACAAGGGGCTGGATCGCGAAGGCGTACAGACCATTGATGGGGCGCACATGGGCCAGGTTGTCGGCGTAGGAAAGGGCCATGGGAAGATACATGGTGGCGATAGTGATGGCGGCGGTAGCATCGCCCTTCAGCCACGACCATCTGTATTGCTTCAACCAGGACAGACACGGTATGTAGTAGGCCATGTACATTATCCAGCTATCTCTGATGCCGTACTGTCTCGCCAGGGCGCTCGAATTTGCCATCGTCTTGCTCTTGATCCGACTGGACAACGTCTTCCTCCAGTTCCCCTTGATAAACTGCGACTCGCTCGGTAAAGAGCTCTCCGAATCGGCCATAGAGCCTGCCTCGGCATCCGATATTCTGGCACCTGGCGGAGGGCTAGAGGCCCGCGGAGAGAAGGTACCGTGGTCGCAAGGGCCGTCGTGGACGAGCTCGTGGCGGAGGAGCGAGTAAGTCTCGTCAGGGGGGTGGTCGTGGCTCGAGGGGCCGGCACGAGTATCTCGATCGTCGCCGCCCGCGGAGGAAGAGGAAGAAAGGGTGCGGCTCTGGCGCAGAGTGCTCGGAGTGGCCGGAGCATGATCGTGCGGCCGGGTCTGTGAGCTGGTGCCAATGGAGGAGGGACGAGGTTTCGACATGGCCGCGAGGAGCTGCGCAGTCCAATGACCTAGCTAGCACTTCTCGATTCGAAGGGGCTTGTATGTATCCGTTGTGCTCGGCAAGTCTAAGCCGGTGTCGGAGGATGCGAGAGCCGGTGTAGCCTGCGACAAGGCAGGCTTATGAGGGCGGCGCAGCAGTGCTCCTAGAGAAGAGCCACAGCCGGTTGGATGAGTCGGAAGACCAAGCAAATTGGCCGTTGGTGCTTGTTGGAACTCTCGTTGGTGCTACGCTATGACAGACTGGACAGCTTGAAGTGGGCGAAAGAGGTGGGAGGGAGGATGTGTGACGTCGGAGGAAAATATCGGGACAAAGATGATTGGCGGACCGGGAAAAGAGTAGTAATGATTGGGGTCCTTGTCTATGGGACGTCGTGAAGGCATAAAGTATCCTTATTTGCGTGTGACTGAACGAGCGGTACGGTGAAGTATCAAATGCTTGGGGCTTTTGTTGATGTTGTTGTTGTTGATGAAGTCGTCGCGAGATGTTAGTTTTCCTAGGAACTTAGGTAGGTAAGAAAAACAGGCCGGGAGAGGATTTGCTATGGATCCATGTACCTCTTGCCGAACCTTGGGTCTGTATTGGCTGCAAGCGCTTGGCCTACGGTACTTCGGCAGAACTTGCCTATCAGCTCCAAGCTGGGGGGGCTGTTTTAGGCACACTTGTGAAGCAGCTACAGCACGCTACAGGGGCAGCTGCCCAGGGCCCGCTGAGGGGGATGACCTAACGCCAATTGATAATTGGTTACAGGCTTAGCCTACCCGAGCCACAGGGGCATAGGAGGCCTGTAAACCCCGCATTATGAGGTTGGGGGTTGCGTACATACCTATTCCCTCCACGGGCTCAACGGCAACCATTGAGGTCAGTCATCCTTCAACCGTGCTGTGCTGCTTTTGTCTTCTAACACTTGGCAACCAGTTGTCTAGGCACATTTGATAGATGGATCAACGCAACTGAGCACAATACATTTCTGAAACCACTTGACGTCCAGGGTCTCTACGTCAAATAATAGCAGTATATTGTCATATAGCTGTATTTATGATAATGTCCATACTCCGTGCTGTTGCCGCCCATTACCCAACACCATCCTCGTCTGGTTGTAGGTACTCTTTAATCACTTAGAGTTATCCACGCCGACCGTAAGCACACACTGTCCATACCTAGCCTGTATGAATAAGCACTCATCTGATTGACTCGGCATCGCTAGGTAACTTGTTTGCGTCTTTACTTAAATGCGTCTGTTGATTGATTTTGCCCTGTTGCTAATAAAACTTGATGTACAGTTCAAGGAGTATTGGTCAGCCATCACGGCGTTGTAGGTATTACATGTATGTCTCAAGCATGCCGCGCAGCTGTTTCAGTTAGTCTCACAAATTAACGCACTCATTTTACCTAATTGAAATTATTAAATCCAATTCAGCTTAAGCGTTAGGTCTCTTCTATTTCTTCAGGATGTACATGTGCTCTCAATTCCATTGAGCGCGTCATCTTTGCTAAATCACTGGTATTGTCACTTTGTTAGCTTCCCCTATTATACGCCCTCGGGCCCTAGGTATGACCGCAACCAACACATCTTTTCATCAACAAAACGCGCGCCTTGGGCAGTATTTACGTTCAGGGAAGGCAGGGTAAACCAGGTGATCCGTCAGGGAAGACTAATTAACTAGGAAGTTATTCCATCGACTGGGCCAACTATGAAACACCCAAGTCTTACCTAGTTCGCATACCCATGAGTAATGGCATAGCCCCAGAGACAACCGATGAGCATGTTCGATCCTATAAGAAACAAATGTTCGAAGTGATGAAGGGCCATTCTTATCTCTTTATAGTATATTGATCTCCAGCTATGGTATTAGTTTATACACCTAGTTCCGTTTCGCACACGGTCTGGAATACTAGGCAATATTTACGTGTAAACCCAACAAGAGCTTTATGATATCAAAGGGTTGAATAAACCCGCTGAGCATTTATATTTCGTAAACCGTTAAGCGCTGTAAGGCAAATTCTCAATAAAAAAAGACCCCCCTGTCGGATATGGATATGAGATGCAAGGCCTTCAGACCGGCATCCTTCGTCATACGTACTAGATTCAATTTCTAGTCAGTTGATTGTCTCTCAAGCAAGTTAAAGGATAGGAATAAGTTCTTGTCCTCTTATCCCCTATAGTTAAATGCACATTGCACCTGGCTTGACTGCTATAACGTCGCTCCACTCACTCTTAAATAAGCACACCAGCAATTGCAATCCAGCCTACCATAAAAGTCCTACGCATTTGTGTTAAGCGATCAGTCGGGGCTATTAAGTTGTTTCTCAACCACGGTTAATTATTCGAAGATTTGACTATTGTTTGATTGTCCGGGATATTCCCACAAGTTGGGTCTCGGCGGGAACAGAGCAACAATGACCCTACTGATAACTTTGGGATTATTTTGAACATGTCTATCGTAGCTTGATCCATTTTAGTCAAGCTCTATTGTATTCATAGAATACACTGCCTCGCACCTTTTACCAGCGTTTTGTCTAATTCCTTTGAAGCCCATCTTTTCCACTTATACGTAGAAGCAGCGAAGGGGGATGGTAAGTCATAGACAACGTAGTCTTGGCACGTCTGTTCTGATTTTAGTATTATGTATGTTGAAGCATGTCTTCTATATCTTATCGGATAGATATCATCGGATATACTGGAAGCACTCCATCCTTTCAGCGCAAGACCTAGCATATATGTTATCATTCTTCAAGGTACAGTGTATGACCAGAATCTGATGCTACTTGATAGCACCAGCACATGAAGAGGGGGCAGATGATACGACCCCCTTTAATGAGCCCAAGCAACGGTCGCAACGGACACAAACAGCCAAATGATAGGATGCGACGGGAACTCACTTGCACATGGTGCATGAGATAACGAAATGACGTCAACACGCTGTTTTGTACGGTCTGACCGCATAAGGGGGCGAACAACGATACCATTGAGCGACTTCCTTCGACTCGTATCAAGTCAGACATTTCACTCTAGCTAGTAGTAAGGTTTGCGTCCTGCGTACAGTTTCCCGAGCTATGGTTGAATTTAAAGAAGAGGTCTTCCAGGCAGTTCTCCCTCACTTACACCCTGCCAAAGCTCCATCCTCCTAATTCCTATAAAGCGGGCGTCTACCTATTACATTACACGCGGGCTCGTTCCCCGGAGGCCATCTAAGGTAATCAAACGTGATCACTTATAAAATGCTCACCAAATCCACCTACACTTACGCGACGCACGAACGGCCCCTCGACCTCGATGTCTACGCCTCCGACGACGACTTTCCCGACAGCGCCTCCCGCCCCGCCTTCCTCTTCTTCCACGCGGGCGGCCTCGCCACGGGCGACCGCATCTGCATCCCGCCGTGGCTGGTGCAGACCTGCTACCGCCGGCGATGGATCCTGCTGAGCCCCAGCTTCCGCCTGCTCCCCCGGGGCCGGAGCCTGCTGGACGACGCCGCCGCCGCGTACGACTTCGCGCAGACCTGGGGTGCCAGCGTGACGGGCAGTCGGAGGCGCGTCATGGTCGGCGGTGCCGGTGCCGGTGCGTTGCATTATGTCGCCGTTCCGGCGTATTCTTTCGCCTAGCGCAAGACGTCTAAAGTGCCATTCGAACAGGCTTCTTCGTCGCGGCGCTGATCGCGCACCACGTCGAGCCCAAGCCCAGCGCCCTGCTGAGCATCACGGGGATCCCGACGTTCCGGCATCCCCGCTTCGACGGCGTCACTACCTCGGGCGGGCCCCGCATCATCGCGTCCCCCGCACAGGCGCTGGGCGCGCCCGCTGAGGTCTTCTCGGTGCCGCCGTACAACCCCAGGGTCTTCGCCGTCGGCCGGCTGCTGCCGGGGTCGGGCGACCGGAACCCGGACTACGCGCACCCGGCGCCGCCGACCGACGCCGACTTCCTCGCCCGGTTCCGCGCGTACGACTCCTGGCTCCACAAGCACGCGTTCCCGCAGCTCGTGCGCGACGTCGACCCGGGCTTCGGGTGGGCGAGGGATGACGGGGAGGGGCAGGGGGCGGGAGCGACGAGAAGTTGGCGCGCTGGCCCGCTACGGTGTTTATCCAAGGCGGTTCGGACGCGGAGGTGTCGGCGGATTTGATTTCCTTCGTCGTTGATTGCCTAGGGCCGGACAAGGCGAGGCTCTGCCTTGCTACTGGGGAGGGGCATCTGTTCGAGGCGACGTCGTACCTTGAGGATGACACCCCGGGCATGGCGGTTGTGAAGGAGGCGATCGACATACTGGCGTCGACCCAAGAAGCCCGTTGAAATTGGTAATAGAGCCGGGCCTTGTGGACATGCAATTAACTGTAGACTTTGACGGAAATTCAAGTGCAGATAAGGCACATCGAGACAGTGACGTAGCATTATGCATTCGATATTAGGTATGCAGGCCCAGGCCCAACTCTGATCATTATGTGTTCGAGATGTTGATTGGATGTCACCAAAACACCACGCACCCGTTACCTAGGAACCATCGCGTAGGATATGAAAATCCGAATTGCCTTCCGAGCCGTTCTCGAATCTGGATCTGGTATCGTCCAATCAGGCAATGAATTCCATACAGATTAGACATGCACGTTCTCTGCTTCCTCGTAGGACGGGAACTGCACTGCATTGCATTTGTTTCTCATCCCATGTACCGGTAGATATGGCTGGTAGCGGAAACTGGCAAGATGGGGGTTTTGTTTTGCCCAATGAAGATGAATGTGATTTTGGTCTCCTCCAATGGGAAGTAGCCCGAGAACCAGGCAAGGAAGCATGCTCACTTGGCGCTTCTGCTGTGACACCCTCCCAGTAAGATCTCTCATTCATAAGCGCGTCTATAAAGGCTAGGATCACGTTGGGTTGAGCTACATATAGTTAGCAGGCCTCCGCCATCCTGCACATGGGAATGCCCTCTCCTGATACTGACAAAGTTATTTCAAGATCTTCCTTGAGCATACCGTCATATTGACTGTGCTACATCCGTTCAGACTCGTTTTCCTTTAATGCTTGTTCTAAGCTCTACTTCCTGTCACATCCACAACACATACCCATTCTGCATCTCTTCGAACAGAAATGTCAGCTCAACTACAAGAACATGACAAGATTATCCGGAGAAAATATCTTGAAAATGGCCGAACGGCCAATGAGGTGCTGGAGTTAGTGAAAACTCACAACCATAGAAGTCAGGTATGTTGTGGAATCATGATGGCACAAGGTCTTTGTGCCTAGAAGTAGTGCTGATACGCTACCAGCAAGTCAATGCTGGAGAACTATGTTCGTAGGTCTGGCATGCGTAAGAACAACAGAATCGAGGGCTGAGACTGGGCCAAATACCGCATCAATAAGCGAAGCCGTGAGGGGAAAGAGAGCGATCTCTACATCGACGGCGCGCTCATAGCCGAAGAGAAACGCCAACGGAGGATTAAACATAGTGTTCCTCTGTCATAGGAGCATATACCCCGCGAGAATAGTAATATTCGCCTTTTCTGATTCTTCTACTTACGTACAATGAGCTGATATAATTATCGAAGGCCCTCAGACACCAGAGGGATGGAGCCTCCTGACACCCGATAAACCACTCCCTGAAGAAGACTCTCCAGTCGATGGGCAGAGCCCTTCTATCGCCACGCCTCCATGCTGCCCTACGTTCCCAAGAGGGGATGACTGTGATGTTGATGAACTTGCGGGTCTTCCAGGGGCTTCTTCTTCTCAAGGAGAGTTTGACAACCAGGGTTGTTGGGGTTCGATCACAGCCCAACGGGCACATCTTGCCACCTCCCAACAGGTTTATTCTGACTCCAAAGCCAAGGCCCCAGAAAGATCCGTCCAACCACCTCACGATTCCGAATTTACTTGGGCTCAGGCTTGTGGAGCCTACCGATTCATTAGACCTGAGGTGCCTTTAGAGACGTGCACCCTTGTCACACAGCTCAGCCCCATTGCAGTTAAGGAACTCATGAAAAATTGTGCCGTTTTTATGGCTCACTGGGAACGCAGCGGCGCGAACATGTCCACAAAATACTTGGAGGGAAGATATGAGGATATCGCTCGGCTGACCACTGCTTTGCTTCCGTGGGATCCAGCTAACCTCGGAACCAAAATCAGGGGCTTTCTGCAGCTTAGACATGAGGAGTTCCATGGAATTGATGTCCTCTACGCAACGAACAACGGCGACGTGCAGAGGCTTGGGAATGCGGTCTCGCTGATCGACTTGGATCTGTGCGAGGATGTCATGCACACTGCGCTCTACCTGGCGTCCTGCCAGGGAGATGCTACAATTGTCGACTTTCTCTTGTCTTCGGGTATATGTCACATCGACTGGCAAGCTAGAGACCGAACCACTTGTCTACACATGACGGCATTGCACAACTATCCACAGGCTGTTGCGTTGTTACTAGAGAAGAAGGCAGACACTGAGGTGAGATGTGGCAAAGGCGAAACAGCCTTTTCCATGATCTGCGGATCGAAAGGCCACGAGGCGGTGAGCTTGTTACTCGCCGATGCAGTGGCTGTGTTGAATACCTCCAGTGCCAACAAATTCAGTCCTCTTTGCCAGGCTGCAGCAGCAGGAGAAACAGACCGTGGATATGATGATGGCGCGCGGCATGGATCCTTCCTATGGCACGTTGTGCGACTGGTGTCCACTAGTAAGTAGGGTCAAGAATGGATAAGCCGAGGCCCGAAGCTAACACAGTTTCACAGCACGGAACAGCCGGAGATGAATATATGGCTGGTGTTTAATCGAGTTAATCCTCCAGGCCTGCTGTTTCTCTGCATCCACAAGTTCATCAAATAGCGCCGGAGGTATTATGAACATCAGACAACGGATCATTGAACATGAATACATCTACTTGGTTTCACCCAATATCAACCCTGTCTTTATATACTCATCTAGACAGATATGTATATAAATTGCAATAATTATTCACAAATACACAGATACGGTTGTCTAGCTGATAGCTATTATTTGCATCAAACGATATTTTGATTAGTCTCGTAGAGTCTGGCTCCTGACTACTAGTAGGAATGGCCAAATTGTTTTTCTTTTTCTTTTTCTTTTTGAACTATCTCCTGTTACACACACGGTAGTTCAAATACGTTTTCAGGCCGTGCTTGGTCATTAGAAACCCATGGATATCGATTTCATACTTCAACACACGGCACTGAGGTCGGTCCCACCGCAGCAACTACCTGATGGAATACTGTTCGAGAGGAGGCTCAGACGAAGTGTACGACGCTAGCTGGCCCCAAAGCTACAACGAACATTCGTGCAAGCCTTGGCAAGCTACAATATAACAATATCACGGAGCGTATTAAGTCCGTTATAAGACCACTTAGCAGTGCGGTTATATACTGTAAATAGTTCTTCTAGGCTTTCATATCTATCTTTTCATAAAGCCCTAAAAAGTATACAAAATTAATTCCTTTCAAAATTAAAGGCTTAAGAGAAACTATTAAAATCCTTTGAGTTATTAAGCTTTAAAAGTTCATTAAGGCCTCTTAACGCTATCAAGCTTGTGAGAATCTTGCCAAACCCTCTGTAAGCCATTGAACCTTTAGGGTGCCAACAACTACTCTTGGGTGCTATCAAATCCTTTAGGATGGCAACGAAAACCTGTGGGTGCTACTGAGCCTCTTCAAACGGCAATACAACCCTTCGGGCACTATCGAGTCCTGGGGGGTAGGGAAGACCCTAATCACGAACGAGCGGGAAATCTCATAAGCGGGACAGCGATCCTTTAGTGGGACAGAGATCTCCTCATTAACTCCTTCTGCTTGAAAAACGTTAGTTCGGTAGATCATTACGCCGGCATCGGCGTGGGACTATACGATAGAGGAAGGCTTCAATTTTCATCTGTGTATATACAGAATAAAACCCTCACGCGTCATCCGCGGGCTTACAATTTAATATATCGCCGTAAGCTTCAACCTCCTGATACCTGGCAGCTATCATAAGCTTGGGGGTTGTTTTACTACGTAGGTAGTACGAAGCGTACTCGGTATATTTAGTCCGTTGTGGGACTTTTTGACACGGGGTTATCCATTAATAATAGTCCTCCTCGGCTTCTGTATCCAGCTTCCAATGGAACCTTCAGACCTTCAGAATCTCCCTTTTCTCCAACGTGACAAACAATAACCGAGGTCCATCATGCCCAGGTAGATAGTTGCAGGTAAATAATTGAAGGACCCCTGCTTTTAGAAAAGATGGGAATCGCTCTCCACTGTAAGATCCTCGGTATCTCTAGTGGAGCTACGGGGTCCTTCTCGCAAATAGCCAAAGAGCTGGTTAAATGTGGCAAAAGCTTGTTTCTTCTCCATGCAACAATATTGACGTCCTCTCCTCCAAACAACCCAGTGTACCTGCTCCGAAGCTCCACTCAACAAGGGCATACAGGAATAATGCAAGATTCCCCTGTGGAGAACTACCTCGGCAACTAGGTGGGGAGTGCAGGAAAGGTCCGTTCTCTCTAGTCTAACGTTCGTATTACAACTCCCATCGAAAGATGCTCTACCTAGCACCTATAAGCTTTCTGTCCGTGTTACTTCATGGCTTTCTTTCGAGTATGTGATGATCTCACGTCACCATTTCCAGTTGTTCACAACTGTGAGGTCGCTTTTTTTTTTATCAGACAATGGCTCATAATTCAGTATAATAATTCAGTATATGCCGACCTTACAGGGGCTTCAGTGAAAAGACAAGTAACCTCAGAAGTAGATAAATTACGGTTTTCGTATCAAAATAGAAGCTGAATATATTATAGGACGAGATCTCTGCGTCCGTCAACTTAATCTTGCCTGGCAAGCCTCAGTGACAGCATAGCTCAAGTCCGAGACGCATTCGTTAACTATACAAAGGCTGTTGTGGGCCTAGAGACCTATCTACAGAGCTTCTCGGCAATGTTCAACATTAGAGTGAAGCAGGTTACCCAACGGTGGATTTTGTACTGATGATAACTGCTGGGTATCATCAATTGCTGTCGGAAGTGCTCGTTTTATACATGACCTTTCTGTGCAGAATTTATGTACAGACATCAGCAGACGTTTTATGATTATTGGGGGGGACAGGACCATGCAAAGTTAGAAGTGATAGCGAGTTATTACATACCTTTAGATTTCCTTGTTACAATGAGCTTTGGGCGGTTGAGTCATAAGAACACGCATATAAAGTACGTTTTGATATGTACGTTTAAACGTAGCTGTTCTAATGCCTCCTCGGATTTAAGTGAACGTGAAGATTCCCAGTTGAAAGGTACCTGCATCGTGGGCACGCCTCCAATGTCACCTCATCGACCAACCAGCTATTTACTGACTGGTTAACACAACACTGCTACCAAGTCTGGAATCATTAGGCACATCGCCTCATTGCATTTATACGCATCGGGGGATTTGCGCTCCGACTCTTACATAAGCTCTTCCATAAGGAAATCGTTGATCAAATCGCCTATGTTGCCAGCAAACCGGTCGGCGAGCGAGGGCAGAGGGGCCAACCGCTATTTCGAGCAAACGCTCATGTCGTTGGAAACGGGCTTCATGGCCATGCCGGTCCCAAAAGCCGGACCCTTTGGCCTACCCACCGTACTACTCGCAAAGTCCCACTCCCCAGGTATGATCGGCTGAACAGGATTTAACGGGATTTAAGACTCGGCTGCTCGGTAGCAGATGAGCTACCGACGTAATACCAATAGCGCTGAAAGGAATCGAACCTAACTATTTACTGAAATAACCCCTCTGGAGCTGTGGCAACCCGCACACCGCCCACGTTACCTAGTTCGAAAAAGCCGATACCACGTATTATGAGGAAGTTCGATTTAGATCACACATTGATGCTCAAGTATTGGCTGGGCCGAGCCATCAGGGCGCTTGAATCCCGCACTATTCTCACACACTTTCCGCTGCAGCCGGTAATTCCGCGTCTGAAACCGGGAATAGCGTCAAAGTGTTGGTGCCGTCTACTGGTCGCTGCAGACATAGCGCCACGCTATATGCACTCCACGTTCAACCACCGCGCGGACCAGGGAATGTACCGGACCTAAGAGGAAATATCTCGATGCAAGGAGTCCGGCCTCGACCAAGCACGTCCGGCAGTTGATCGGAAATGATGCAGACAAATAAACCAGCGAACGTCCACTCCCCATGTAATGCGATCCTCCCATCCATCGCTCATCCATCGTTCCATGCTATCACGTTGCTTAACGGGCTTGGATTTCGGTGTCTCCCACACAGCGTCAGGAAGCGGTATTGGCCCATCATGATGACGTCGGCAAGCCATCGACATATCATGGAATTCGGTCCGCCCTACTGTGGGTGTGTGTCTTTAAACAGAGTTGAACTTAGATTTTGCGGACCTCCAACCGAGTAAGCTATGGACACGGCATCCTCGGTCTTATCAGCATGACTTCTCGGCTAGCAAGTGACCATGCAACTAACAGACCGTCGCGTCTCGCCTTCTTCTCGGAGACGCGATCGTCGCACAAGCAATCATGCCTACATATGGTCTTAGTATATAAGCTAGCTCGGTTGTCTCGCAATCCCTAGACAGTAGCAACCGAACCCCTCTTTGAAAATACACATACCCACAGCATGCGGGACTTGTAATTCTGGAAACAACGTACAGTCAGTAGTGACGGCCAGAGCAACGACAACATCAGCAGAACCCAGCGGCATAACGACGATGAACGGACAAGCAAACGGGACCACAAAGGGCACCAGGCCAGAGTATGGGCGCCGGCTCATTCCTAACATAATCGACGAGACTGCGAGGAACGAACCCCAGCGAGAGGCTTTCTCGATTCCCCGTTCCGCTGACGACCCTAAGGAGGGTTGGAGAGCCATCACCTTCAAGCAGTATGCGAACGCGATCAACCGCGTGGCACACCGGATCATCGAGACGTGCGGCAGGCCCGCTCCCGGAACTTTCCCAACAATAGCATATATAGGCCGCAACGATGCCCGCTACGTTGTCGTGCTTGTCAGCGCCGTCAAGGCTGGCTATAAGGTATTCTTCCCCTCCTAAATTACCACCCCGCGTTGAACGCCGAACTGACACTTCCCCCAGGTCCTGCTTATCTCCCCCCGAAACTCGCAGGAAGGCCAGATGAGCCTGTTCGACAAGACAGACTGCCGCATCATCGCCTTTTCCCAATCACACCGACAGTTAGTCCAGCCCTGGCTGCAGGAGCGGGAAATGAAGGCGGTCGAGGTCGGCCCTGTCGAGGCTTGGTTCCCGGAAGAAGAAGTGGAACACTTCCCCTACGACAAGACCTTCGAGGAGGCCGAGTGGGACCCTTTGGTTGCGTTGCACACCAGCGGAAGCACGGGAATCCCGAAGCCGGTTGTGTGCAAGAACGGCATGTTGGCCATCGGTGACCGTTACCATGATCTGCCGGAGTGGCAGGGGACGGAAGTTTGGATACGGGCCTTTGCGAGAAGGTCAAAGAGGTCTTTTTTTCCGAGTGAGTCGGCCCCTAAAAATATATTTTCTCCATGCTAACATGATAAAAGTGCCCCTATTTCACGCTGCGGGCCTGTATGTCTTCTTCGTAACCGTGGTGTACTGGGGAACCCCTATTGCATTTGGCATGGCGGACAGGCCCCTGTCCTCGGACCTCATCGTGGAGTGTCTTGAGAATGTTGATGTCGAAGGGACATTCCTTCCGCCAGCCATATTAGAAGATATGAGCCAAAGCGCCGACTACATGAGGGCGTTGGCAAAACTGAACCTAGTGGCGTTTGGTGGAGGTCAGTCACCAATTATCAGTCAAATGACGCCTTACTCATGGCTAACCATCTTCCTAGGCAATCTAGCAAGGGATGCTGGAAATACGCTAGTAGAGAGTGGCGTGCCCATTATAAACGCCATCTCTGCCACCGAGTAAGTCAGCATGAAGTACCGGAACATCTGAAACACTACTTACAGGGCCCCAGGTTCACCCCATACCCCATCTACTATCAGAAGAACTTGAAGCTCTGGCAGTATTTCATCATAAATTCGGACATCTTCGGAGCCGACTGGCACAAGGTTGAAGGCGAAGATGACGCCTATCAGCTGGTCATCACCCGCAAGGCCCAACATCCGGACTTCCAGGGTTTCTTCTATACCTTTCCCGATATCAACGAGTACGACACGAAGGATCTTTACAAGCCCCATCCCAGCTTACCCAACCACTGGAGCTATTACGGAAGGTCCGACAACATTATCGTCTTCTCGAATGGTGAAAAGCTGAATCCAGTGACTATCGAAGAGATTATCTCGGGACATCCAGACGTCAAGGGCGCCGTGGTTGTTGGGTCTAATCGCTTCCAGGCCGGACTGATTATCGAACCTGCTAAACATCCCAAAACCGATGAGGAAGCCAAGAAGTTGCTCGATAGCATCTGGCCTACTGTTGTTCAGGCCAACAAGGAGACCGTGGCCCATGGACAGATCGGCCGCCAGTTCATCATCTTGGTATGTCGTCCTCCCCAAGATTTATCTTTCAGTCCCGATGTAATTCCTCGCTGCATGCGTTGTATTTGTGCTCAAAAGCCATTTGAACTAAGGGATAATTAACGCTTTCTAATTCGCAATCTTATAGTCTAACCCTGACAAGCCGTTCTCCCGCGCTGGAAAGGGCACTATTCAGCGACCTAGCACCCTTAAGCTGTACAAGGACGAGATCGACCAGCTGTACGAGAAGGCTGGGGCCGACATTGCCAACACGGAGGCCCCTCACATCGACGTCACGTCGGAGGACACATTGGTTGAATCGATCGAGAGGATGTTCCAGACCAGCCTCGAGGCGAAGAAGCCGCTCGAGCCCGACACCGACTTTTTCTCAGCCGGCATCGACTCCATGCAAGTCATCTATGCCTCCCGCCTGCTCCGCGGCGGCCTCGAGGCCGCCGGATTCCACGTCGACGCGACGGCCATGGCCACACGCGTCATCTACGGCAACCCGACGCCGCGCAGGCTCGCGCAGTATATCTACTCAGTGGTGAATGAGGGCGCCAAGTCGACTCCCGAAAGCGGTGAGCTGCACGAGCTGCAGGCGATGAAGGCGCTGTGGGAAAGGTACACGCGCGACCTACTAACGCCGCGTGCCGGACGACCGGACCCGGCGGACGACAACCAGACGGTCATCCTCACAGGCTCGACGGGCATGCTGGGCTCGTACATGCTGAACATCATGGTGCGCAGCCCGGCGGTGAAGAAGGTCGTCTGTCTCAACCGCGCCGAGGACGGCGGCCGCAAGCAGCAGGCTCGCGCGGCGAGCGAACGGGGCCTCGCCGGCGACTACGAGGCCAAGACCGAGTTCTTGCACGCCGACATGTCGAACGCAGACTTTGGGCTACCGCGCGAGACCTTCGCGCGGCTCCTGGAGGAGACTGACCGCATCGTCCACAACGCCTGGCCCGTCAACTTCAACATCCCCGTCGAGTCGTTCGACCCGAACCTACGCGGCGTGCGGAACGTGGCCGACTTCGCCACCAGGTCGGCCAAGCGCGCGGCCGTCGTCTTCATCTCCTCGATCGGCACGGGCGACCGCTGGGACGCGAGCCGCGGCCCCATCCCCGAGGCGCGGCTCGAGGACGTCACGCTGCCGGGCACGGGCTACGGGCGCAGCAAGATGATCGGCAGCCTGATCCTGGAGGACGCGGCCAAGGCCGGCGACTTCCCGGCGGCCGTGATCCGCGTCGGGCAGGTGGCCGGCCCCGAGTCGGCGGCCGGCTGCTGGAACAAGCAGGAGTGGCTGCCGTCCATCATCGCCAGCAGCCTGCACCTGGGGGCGCTGCCGGGCCAGCTGGGCGTCATGGACCGCGTCGACTGGACGCCGGCGGAGCGGATCGCGCGGCTCGTGCTCGAGGTCGCGGGCGTGGCGCAGCGCGCCGCGCCGGCCGACATCGCGGGCTACTTCCACGGCGTGAACCCGCGCGCCACGCCCTGGGGTCCGCTCGCGGCCGCGGTGCAGGAGTTCTTCGGCAGGGAGCGGATCGGGGAGCTCGTGAGCTTTGAGGAGTGGGTGCGCCGGCTCGAGAAGAGCCAGTCGGCGGGCACGGAGGCGCTCGACCGCAACCCGGGGGTCAAGCTCCTCGACGCGTACCGCGGCATGGCGGGGGCGCACGAGAAGGGGGCCCGCCCCGTCGTGTTCGACATGACGCGCACGACGCAGCGTAGCGAGACGATGAACTCGACGCCCGCCGTGACGCCAGAGATGATGAAGCACTGGTGCGCGCAGTGGGGATTCTAATCAAGGGGTAATTAGCAGTAGGTAACAAGTACCTAAGGCAGAGATATAGGTAATGGGATTTTGTACGGTTTGCAATGGGACTAGGGGTTTACAGCATTGAATGTTCTGGGCTAGAGTAGTACCTAGCAGTTGTTTTGTCCAGTTATCTTGTCTATTCGGCGCCGCTTATCTGCCTTGTACTTAAAAGTGAATGTTTCTATCGCAATACCAGACTGCTACACATGACTTCCTTCTTCACGATGTATATGTGTGCTCTCTGCAGACCAAAATGGCAGGTAACGGCAATGCTGATTACTTCCTCTAGTCAACCACTATCGTGTGTTGCCTGCCGGTCTATTATTTAGCTAAATTTCTGTTATTGCATATTAATCGTATTTCGTGTAACTGTGGTTTGGGGGAAGGTAGAAGACGCTGGTGTGTTTGTATGTCGGTGTGTTAACAGAGATGTGTAGGTAATACAACTATGAACTTACTTATCTTTATATTTTCCTTTTTAATTACGATACCGTATACGTGTGGCTTGATCATTATATACCTAATTCATTCCCTTCCTCTAGTATTTGGCACAGACAATTAAGTATTAAAGTTGATTCTCACTAGATCTGTATCGCGTTGTGGTTGCCGGGTGTCAACGATCCTTGAAGGGATCCACCACCAGGGAGGGTGATACGATAACCCGGCTGGTGTATATAGGTGATAGATCTCCTCCGAAGGAGGAGAGAGCTTTTAGATACACACTCTCAATTTACTCTCCTTGCAAGTGATCACTAGGGTGCCCAGTCAACCTTCACCCAACTTGATAATTTGGTACAAAGATAACTTGAGCTAGGTGGTGTAGATAGTTGTCTAAGTGATATGGGTGGTCTTGCCTAAGAATGGGGGCCATTTCAACTATTTCTTTATAGGTAGTTACTTCACCACCTAGCCGGGACCTACAAGATTTTCAATGACCTTCTGTCGGCCAAAGAGGGTGTTGTCGGCGTATGTGGTTAGCTGCCTAGGTACTTCGATATAGATATATAATGTGCGAGGTGGTCGCTCATTCCTCTAAACTTCTGCAAATAATATTGTCACTTGTTGTCTATTCCTCCATCTCTACCAACCAAATTGTTTACCCAAACCATTCACTTCAATTCCTACATAGAGCGATTTCGCCGACCTCTCAACCAGGAACAACACCGTCGTTAATTTCTCTTTTCTCTTCAAATACCCAATAAGAGCAAGATGTCGAGTGTCTTGCGGACGGTAGTGATCCCGTTGGGCCAGCTTCAGGACCAGGGTATCGACCCCATATTGCAACCACGGAATGGAGCCAGTTCTTGCACCATGTGCAGCAACGATGGATCATTGAGGTGCTCACGATGTCTCGTAACAAAATACTGCTCCCAACAATGCCAGAGCCAAGACTGGCATTACCACCGTCGCCTTTGCAGGAAGTTCGCGGCATACAAGGACGAGACACGGCCTTCGGACACTCACTGGCGTGCCGTATGGTTTCCCCAGACTAGCACGAAGCCTGAATGGATGTGGATCGAGAACAAGGCCAGTTCCGTTGGCTGGGCTGTGCTCAAGCAGTTTGTCGGCGATGATCCCGGAGTAAGCGTATTGAAAATTCAGTCGGAACCCGAAAAGCCTAGTCGCGTCCTTCTGGTGGTTATCGACAAGACATTACAAAACAACCCTAGATCGACGTTCAACAGAAGCATCGCAGCTCTGGGTAAACCTGGCCAGCTCTTTACCTGCAACGGCCCCGCTCTAGTGTGTGCGCTACAACTCGATAAATGGGGTTATGCATTGTCCTTGGAAGATGTTGGGCCGAATGACCTGAGAAACATCGTCGACGCCTTCCAGGCAAATTCCAACAACCCCTGTGTGACGAACATCGAGAGGCATCCCTTCCCAAAGGAAACGCTCCCCGCCATCAAGATCAACTGCACGGCAGATCGACAGCAATTCAATGTCCCCGCCTTTGAAGAAGTCACTATAACGCTGGACTGGTTCTGGAACTCGCAGAATAATACCCGTTGCTGTGTCTATCCCTTCTTTGCGGGTCTGCCTTGGTTCGCCTGTGCACCCTACAAGCCCGAGATCCCCGGCTATCCTGACGGCCACACAAACAATGCGAGCCGCATCTTCACCCACTGGATAACGTTTGATCAAGTGGAGCACGAGTCGGCAGAGGGAATTGGTAATATTGGGGTCGCAAAGCCTGCTAACGCCCCCGGAACCATCTTCGTGGTGCATAAGGAGGCAGTACGCATACATATTGCCCAGATCCAGGTCTTCCGCCGTTACGCCGAGAAGATTCTGGAAGAACATGAACGCCTGGGTCGCATCGCCGTAAACGACTTCCGCAGGGACTTCTTCGAGTTGTACTGGTTTCTGGCGCAGCGGCTGAACACATTGCCCGGCATAGACCTGCGCGGCGTGCCGTCGCCGTACGAGTGCGAGAGGAATGCCGGTGGACCCTCAATTCCTTTATCCGACTATGTGAGGCGAACGATACGTGCGAATATACATCCCAGTTCGTATAATTCTATATTTGGTGAGGATTGAGGTCGTGAATGTTGCATATGGAGCTGGGAACACATTGCGGATTATGAAATCGGGCTCTATGGATCTGCGTTTGTGTCGAGCATGTCGAGGAGCCCACAATCAGATATGAGAAGAAATGAATGGGAAATGGAACAGTCATCATATTTCAACAACACCAATCATAAACATTCTTAAAGTGAGAAACATACTCGATAATATGTTGAGCGTACGTCGGCACGCCAGCCAGAGTTGGAAATGCCACTAGAATCATGACAAGTTAACCACCTTCCAATACCATTGCAACTGACTCATATAGTTTAATTATAAGGCAGGTAAATGAACTACGGGGTCAACTAGACCGTAGGTAACCGTAGTGTCTCCAGTCGGGGCATTGAGTTCGGCCAGGAAATGCAGGGCGGCATCGCACAGTGAGTAGGCGACAAAAGCCACAAAGCCCTGCTCGACCACCTTCGCCGTAATCAGGGGCGAATGGACGGACCATATGAAGATGGGTAGGAACGGGATAGCCATCGCGACACAGATCAGGACGTTCGAGAGAGATCCCCAATGCTCTGTCAAGCATGAGAGCAGGCTTCGCAGGGCCCGGAACTGGTTGGCTTTGGCGATGGCGAGACCGATGTACATGACAGGGTGGCCGCGGTTCAAGAGAACGAGCATCGCGTAGCTGGTTGAGAGCGGTATGTGCGTTGCTACGACAGCTGAAAGAAGGAAGTCTTCGGGGAACGGCAAACTCCTTTCTCCCTCAATCCCCAATCTTCCCCTTAGTCGATTTATTAGCTGCGTTAGTTGCGACATGATGAATGAGTGGTAAAGATTAGCCCCCTGGACAGATATTCAACCAAATGTCTGCACGACAGACAACCATGTATGTGTTTTGCTTCTGGACTCGTAAGACCTTTGTACCTGATGCCTATGAGAGTCGTCCATGGGAAAATGGCACTTGGAATACCCAGGGAGGCGTGACAAAGGAACATGAGTTGAGACTTATATCTAGTGGATAGCGAAGATATTCTTAGTCTCCCTTTATTTCGGTACCGATAACAGGCCTAAGGCTTGACTCTTAATGGTAATACACTAAACAATGCCTCTATATAGTCCTGCAGCTTCATCTTTGTCCTTCAAATTGAGACAAAGTCTCCCAAAGAAAAGTCTGCAGGGGGTTTCGAGCATCTAGGAGTCTCAACCAGGCGACAGAGCGTACTCTGATCAGCTAATTGATCAAGAATACTGTATGTTTATCAAAGTCAGAAGTGAGCCTTGGAAAATTGTCGAAGCGATCGACTTGTAACTGCGCGTACGCTTATGATTTTAGGAAACCAAGAAAAGGGAGTAGGGGAAAACTGCCAAGGAGCATCGAAGCCATGCGGCGAAAAAGGTAGCTATCCCCTTGTAAATTGGGCATATCGCTTATGAATTTGGCCGCAACGTTAAACGTAGCGAAAAGAAACAGGACACAGAAAAGAAAAGAAAATACAGCGTAAACCAATGCTTGATTTCAAAAGGCCTACTATATATCGATCAAGACCGATACAACTGTGGTTTTCCTTGTCCCAAAACATTGCTTTACCTAACCTTATCGGTGACTTCATGAACATCATGTTCCCGCTCGGGCTGGGATGCAGAATGCACCCACAGCTAAGACATTCAACTTGAGGGCATTCTTCTGACAAGTCTTGACGACCTTGCTGGGTTTGGCGAAGGAAGATGCTATCCGGTGAAGACATATCTTGAATAGGCATAGACTGTACAGATCTGTAACGCTCGATGTACGTAACATTGTGTTTAGTTCCCGGGCCAGTGCCAAGCCGACATACCTAACTTGCCCAATACTCGTATCGATCCATGTGGCTGAGGCGTCTCTACCACGTACTGGGACTCAGGCCCGAACCTGTTCTCCACCTATACCCAACCTTAAATGCTAATTTCAAGTTTCCAGCCCGTATATCTGGCCCATCTGTCTCTTCCCTTCCCGATCAGAGAGGACGGGTACGATGTTCTGTAGTAGTAGACTGGATGACGTACGCGCAGGGTTGGTGAAGCAAGCAAGCATCCCTGTTTTCACGTGTCGAACGACATTGCGCAGACATCTAGCTGGTGCCTGTTGAGGAGCTTGGCTCCCGTATCGACTATGGACTTGGCATTACGAGTGAGACCTCACAGCGTGTAGGTACGAGTGATGATTACCTTCTCTCTTGTCACATCGCCACTGAGGGCGGAAAAGGCGTGCCATATAAGAATTCACCATATGTACGATGCATCCCGAAGATGAAAAAGCTTTCTTCTTATGTATCCCGCTGTCATCTCTTCAACGAGGGATAGCTTGCCGTTGGGTGATGTGCTGCGCACAGACTCGATGGCTGTGACAGGGGGGCCGCCTAAGTCGCAAGCCGGCCGGCCGGCCGCCAGCCATTGTTCGGGACTGCTGCACCAAGTTTGGTAGAGCGGGGGATCAGCAGAACTCTTTCCCTTTAACCGGACTGACGGGTGACGGGTGGTTCTTGGGTGTTTTACCCTGTTCGCGTGGCTGTTTGCGACATGCGACGGGCTTCGTCTCAACAATTCACTCCACGAAACACCGTTCCAACTTTACACGACACACAGCCTCTCTGCGCACACATATGTACTGTGCTACCTACCTACCTACCGACCACTCGGTGCCTAGCTACTAGGCAATCTAGTTGTGGGTAGTCTATGGATCTAGGTACACAATAGTCCATGAAGTAGTCCATGAACCCAACACGGAACTATGCCCTTGTCCGCACCCGGGGGGCTAGACAGTCAGAGATGGAGGCTTGCACGCGAGCTAGCTACCTATCTGCCTATCCGTTTACATATCGGGACAAGGCATCGCCAGAGCCTGCATCGTTTCATATAGCAAATCGACGCTATTGCCTGGGTGCTCTGTCCGTTCTGGGAAGCTCGACCCCGGGCTGCCGGGGTGGTAGACCCAGGAGACTAGTTCATTTGGGGAGATCCGCGCCGCGTCCTCTCTGCTTCCGCGTGTCTCGCATGGTGCTTTGACCTTGACCCGCCCTGCCCGCGAGCGCGCATCCACTTCCCGTCTTCATATCAGGGTCAACGGGACCAACGGGGTGGGAAATCTCGGGACGCATGGATCTATGGTACGAATCAGGCTGGAAACGAGGAACGAACTGCTCTGATTCAAAACCGCATGTGCTCCCTCCCAACCCAATTCCCTTTCCATTTTAGCTGGACCATGGGCCGCGATTAGATTTCAGAGATACCCTATACTTGGGCGATGCTACGTCGAAGTCGTCGACACCCCGGACGAGTTCCAGATTCTAGGCTCCGAGGCAACGGCTCGCAGGCAATTATCCATCTCGACTGACTGGAAAACGCAATTCTAGATGGGTCGACTGTAGTATTGCATGCCCAACTCACCTCACTTACCCCAGACACTATCTTATACAAGGACTGTTGCCACTCGCTACACTACCACCACAACGAACCGCTCATTCATCCGGTGCATGCATGTGTGTGGTTAATATATAGGTATATACACACACGCACGCATACACCTGTACTCCAGCGACCCGCCTCGCATCTCACAACCGATGTTGATCGCTTGCCCGATCGATCGCTAAAAACTACTACGACGCAACTGCATACGTACGACACGCACGATAGAGAGAAAGTGAGAGAGAGAGAGATAGGGAGAGGGAGAGAGGACGATCTCGAATGTCTCGAGGACCAAGACCGTCTTCACGGTTATGAACGATAACGGTCGCCTATGGACCTAGACAACGCGTTCGCGGCCTCCAACGCAGGTGCCTGGACCCTCACCGCCTCGGCCACCGCCATCCTCGGCTTCCGCCTCTGGTGCAGGAAGGCCTTCGCCCAGGGATGGTGGTGGGACGACTATGTGCTTTCCGTCTCGTGGGTACGTTCATGATATTGCCGGTGGGATGGAAGACGACGGGGCACGCCCATCTTTTGTGTATAACAACACATTTATACCCAGAAACCATGAACTAACATATCTCTCTTCCCCCTAGCTTGCCCTGATCACCGCGGCCTGCCTGCTGAGCGGCGCGCTGGCGGCCGGGATCGAGACGCGGAGCTTCTTCCTGCTGGACCAGCTGTCGACGACGTTCGCGGCGGCGGCGACGACGTGGAGCAAGAGCGCCTTCGCCATCACGCTGTGGCGCCTGACCTCGGGCCACGTGCCGCGCCTGCTCCTGGCCCTCGTCGTCGTCAGCGCCAACTGCCTGCTCGCCGTCGGCATGCTCTCCATCTGGCCCATCGCCTGCGGCGACCCCAAGGCCTACCTTCGCCCGGGGTTCGGCAATCGCTGCTGGGACGGCGGCGACTTGAAGTTTATGGGGGGTACTTTTATCGGTATGTGCTTTTGTGGTCTTGAGGTTGTTATGGTTGTGGACTTCGGCGGCTCGAAGCTAGGATTTGTTGCTGACGACCGGGTTCGCGTTTGCGATTTAGCATATGGAGGTGTTATGGATGTTTTGCTGGCACTGTTCCCCTGGTTAATCATCCGCAAACTGAAGTTACGGACAAGAGAGAAGTTCGGCGCGGTCGTGGCTATGAGCTTGGGATCTCTGTAAGTACCCCTATTCCGGCTTCTACTTTGGGGGCCCTGGTCGATTTTTTTCCCTGGCGGTATACTCATATTTATATCATCAACAGAACCGGAATCGTATCAATACTACGCGCCGTTATCCAGTTCTCACCGAGCACGAACCGATACTGTACGTCGTCATCATCATCATCATCATCCCCACCCACTCCTACGTTTCTCGACAACGGCGAGCGAGTACCACACATGTTGAAACTTTGCTAACCCCGGACACAGACCAAGCGTCGTTCCTGGCCATCTTCAACATCATGGAGCCGGCCGTGACCATCATCGCGCAGACGATCCCGATGTTCCGGGTGCTGGTGCTGCGGGGCGTCAAGAGCGTCAAGCGGCGGACGCTCGACGGCCCCGCGCACGACGAGTCCTCGCGGACGGAGCTGGTGGAGGCCGCGGGCGCGGCCGGGGGCCTGCCGCCAGCGCCGCCGTCGGCGAGGCCACGAGACGGGGAGAGGGACTGGGACTGGGACCGGGACCGGGATAGGAAAATGAAGGTCGCGTCGGCGTTCGACCCGGATAAGGGGCACGAGATGCTCCGCGTCACCGTCGGCCCCGGGGGCCGCGTCATTGCCGTCCCGGATGACGACGACGGGGTGAATAGGTACTAGCTTACCTACCTACCTATCTCCCCGCTGGGCAGTGGGCGTTTGCGTGTACGCGTGTGCGTGTATTTATGTTTATGATGTGGAATGAAATGAGCTCATGGATTTTTTTTTTTCTCTCATCTTCCCTTTTGTTTTTGGATACCCAACCTAAGTAGTCGGCCAGCCAGGTTCTGGCTCCGCATAACGAGGAATACGAATACTTGTCTATATATGACTACCTTTTGGGCCATGCCGAAAGTGAGAGATGAGAGGCCAGGGGGCATGCGCCCTTGCAGCGTAGTAGTGGCCTACCTATAGGTCTTACTCATACTGGCAAGATATAATCCGTTACGAAAATCGAGACATCTCATTGATAAGGGCACCTATATGTTAGATTAATAGGGGTGTTCCTCGTTTGGAAATGAAGGTTTGCTGTCGGTAGCTTGGAACATTGATTGAGGTCGGAGCGTTGAAATTCTGTTACAAGTAACTGCGGAATAGGATTGAACCATTATATTCTTCCAGTCCGGTAGAGTACACAAGTGATGACTAGTAGTTCTAACGCATGAACCTGCGTTGATGGTATAGAACTGGCTCCTATCGTACATGTGTTTGAAATGAAAAGACTGTGGCTATCATACAAAATTATGAAAAAGCAACCAGCTGTTTCCTGGTCTTCGGCTCGTAGACGAGACTGAGCGCTGACAACCATTGTAGAGCTGCATGTATCAATTCTTATGTTCATGCATTTGCGCCCCTTTTGACTCACTGGCTTGTCCCTGTATTAGCACTTCATATTAGAAGCGCTGAACGTGGGAGGACCTCCGTCTTTTCTGGAAGAGTGATCTAATCAGACATAGCTTAGGGGGGTATCATAGCTTTCGTGTGATTATGTGATAAATAAATCGCTAAGTTGAATCGAACAGTACTTGGATTATCACGTACCTAATATTTAAAGTCGGAGTGCCTGTCTCTATTTGCTGCATACCTGTAGGTATTTATTGGCCCCTTTCGATGGCTGTGTGAAAGCTAATAACACTATGCGAGCTGACCGGCTACCTCGGTAGTTGATAACTGGTGACTTTTAGTCTGTCATCAACTGAATGCTAGGGGCCTCCCATGACGAGTAGCTACTTTTATCATATCATTATAAGGCTTTGAGCCCCGATGTATGCTTTAATGAAGTGATAAGCTTCCACAACTGCTAAGGTGAGGTTGTGCCTGGGTGTGCTTCTGATGCCACTGGTACCATGTATCACCTACCCCTTGGGCCATTACTCAAGTTCTTTTTTCTTCAACTAACAAAAAATAAAATAAAATAAACGGTCGGTAAGAGCAACGAAGGAAATAAAGGAAAAAAAAGTGCCCCAGGTCTTTAGGACCAAAATAGTCTCTATATAAAAAACTCTCAATTTCCTGCCGGCGGATGTGGCCCCTGAGATGGGTAAGACGTCCACTGGTACCTAGGCTCAACTCGCCGCGTTCCTTGTACCTATAATGTCAACAACGGCCCTGAGTTGACCAATCTTCTTGGAGGGGAATGATACCTACTATGGGCCTAACATTGCCACGTGGCGAATTTCTTGTTCGCTAACAAGTGCCATTTGGAGATCTCTTGAGAACATCAACACGACCAACGGTGCAGGTGTATACCTAGGTAGGTAGTAGTAGGTAGGAAGAGGTAGTTAGGTACCTAAGGTAGCCTACCTCTCAAGTATTTATGAAGGTTGTTTAGCGAGGCTGCAAGGCTGCCCGTGTTCAGTGTGGCTGGGTACGCGATACCTACCTAAGTACGCTGCTACGATAGCAAGGACAAGGGCTGAGGATGCGGGGTCCATCCACTGACGGTCAGGTGTCATAAGCCCCTCTGCCCCTGTGGCGACCGGACTGGATAGGTACTTCGTAGCTGGCCCTAGGCACTTACTGTAATCTGTACTGAACTCTAGTGAGGTACTTACATGGATCCATGGCGCAGGCTGCTTCAGCAATTCACACAAAGTCACGATGGAAGGTTAACATAATTAGGTAGGGCACAGACTCGGCGCTGAGTCACGGTGATTGATCAGTTCATTCAAAGTATCGCTCGCATGTATAAAAATGCTGTTTAGTCATAGTATCGTTTAACATGAACACGTCCGTTCTCACCTAACCTGTAGCTATATAATGGTGCAGTGTGCAGTCTCTGCGTGTTTGTTAGGTAGGGCATCCACCATATCTCCAGGTACCTTAGGTAGTTAGGTAGGTAACTGCTAGGTACATAGATAGAATAGTGAAGGTGTTCAGTGTGGCGTAGGCTTGTGGCGTCACCTGAGCAGCACTCAGCTTGCGTTTTGAGTTTGATTTTGCGTTTTCTCACATTTCGACAGGCCAAAAAAAAAAAAAAAGGACTTCCAAGGCGTCACCAGAAAAAAAAAAACCGAGGACGAGGACGACCACCCGTCTCCCGACACGCTTTCTTTTTTTCCGATACAGCAAAACTCTTAACACACCCGACCTGCAACAACACAACAACAAGTCGAACCGCAGTAGTTTTCAAGAGCGCCAAAGCCGAAGAAAACCATCACCCGCCCGTCCATTATTATTCCCTGTCCTCTCGGAATAGAAATAATCTGAGCTGGTCCATGCGAAAACGCTGCTCGTCTGTCTGGCCACAGTATTGATTCTCCGACCATCGCCATCTTCTCCATCATTGTCTATCGCGTATGTAGCTCTCTCTTCCTCTCTCTCTCTCCTTCCTTCTCTCTCTCTCCCTCTACCTGGATACCTTACCTCAGTATACGTGCCCCGAACCCTCTCTCCCCCAGCGAACCCGCCGTACTTACCAACCCCCTCCGGTCAGCTGATAATCCGATTGATTCTGCTCTTGGAACGCCTCCTTTTGTTCTCGAGTGTCTCGACTTTCCCGCAATCCTCCCGGTCCACCCCCCGTGAAGATATTGTTCTACACCGTCTCACATACCCGTGACAATGCCGTCAAACCTCCCCTCGAGTTTCGCCTCAGCCGCCGCTGGACAGAACACCACCCGCGATACGAGAGTCGGTGCCAGGAATGATGGGCGAGGAAACACCAGTGGAGAGTGGTATGTTTACCTCCTCTTCTCAACCATCAACCATTTGCCGCACATCTGTACCGCATCCACATTCATATCCACCTCTCCCCATTCGTCTACGTTTGTCCCGGCTACTTGGTATCTATTGCAGGCCCTAGCGCTGCTCTGTAACCCCCCCAGCCGCCAGACCACCTGCAAAATCCTCCTCTCCCCCCACCACGCGAGTTCGAAGCTAGTTATCGCGTCACTATGACCCCCCTGATATCGTTGCCGGCTTTTCTACAATTGTTCGGTTGATGAGAAAACCACTCTTGTCCGTGAGCTAACATCCACTTTTCCCTAGGCCTCGACCCGCACGATCGACCAACGGTGGTACCCTCACCTTTCGTCGGACCTCGACCACGCCTTCCGGCCAGGTCTCCAGCCAGATGCAAGCTACCGAGTCGATGCAGTCGGCCTCTGCTGACCCTGCCGTTATATCTGCCATGCCTGTGGGCTCCTCCAACGTCGACCCCTCCAACCCGCCACGATATTCGAGGGACGAGATCCTATCCATCTTCCACGCCACGCAAGATTCCAACTCGCAGCAGTTTGACGTTACGTCGTTGTACACGGCGGGATGGAATCCGGGCCACACCAATGGCACCGTGTCACGGGGTTGGGGTAAGACCGGCGACTCGCACGTCGTGCCGCAAGAGCCCGACATCTGCTGGGATACCCCAGGGTCCACTAAACCTGTCGGTTTCCAGGAGATGGGTGCCGGGGAAAAGGAGGTGGGTGATCTCGAGCTTTCCGTGTCAAACTCGTTGCCTTTAGCGCGCACGCTGACCTTGATACCAGTTATTTGCGTCCGACGTTAATTCTTCTATGAAGCCGCTCGCCCAGAGTAAGGATGGAAGCCACGCGGGAGGGGGAGGTCTGAATGGTCGGAAAACCTCGATCTCACATGGCGGTTCTAGTAACTTCGGCCTGGCCTCGCCTTCTGCTACCTCGAGACCGAATACCCGACGGCGCGAGACTACTGACACGAATCCCTATTCTGCCGGTGGCGGCCTGACTTCGCCGACGTCTGCGACTCGCCCTCCGAGGGATGAAGGTTCGTTTTGGCTTCCCCGGAAGAATCCTGATATAAAGGACTCGACCTTCGAGGAGCCTGAGGAGGATACGGCCGGCCGCGACTCTTCGACAAAGCCCCTACCGTTCGGCGGCCTGATGCGTAACAACACAGTCCCGGCCGGTCCTGGTCTGGGCGGTGCCTCTCCGTGGCAAACTTCGCCGGGGTTGCCTGGCATGGGTGGCTTTGGAAACTTTGTACATCCGGGCTCGGCCATAGGAGAGAAGCGTCCAGGGAATCCGCGTGGCGAGAGTCGACTAGCTCACTTGATTCCGAAGGATAGCTCCGACAGTATGGCCGCAAGATTGAACGAAGGTGCCGCGCGTGACCCGGGTCGTTCGTGGCGTCCTCGACAGCGTACCGACACCGATCCCTTTGGGGGTGAAGAAAGTCTCGCGGGAAGTGCCGTGCTCGGCGGCGCTCAAGACACGAGCCCGCCTCCCATGGCGCACCCGCCCCTTCACACTGCGACGTTCGACACTCCGATCAAGGGCTCGACCGGAGACTTTGGAATGGCTAGCCTCAACCTAGGAAGCCACCCCGAGCATGACCCGACACCCTTGAGTCCGTCCGAGACGAACCCGTTCCGGAGCCCGCCAGGTGACCGCGGTGACCATGATGACGGCGGGGACAGACCACACGGTCATGGTGGTATTGCTGAGCCGGCTGCTAGTTACCTCGGCAGCCTGCCGCGTTCATTCGCCGCTCACGCAGCGTTTGATGGAAGCGATCGTAGCCAAACTTCAAGTGTTGGTGCGAAGGGCCACCCCTCTTTGAGCAACTTGACAGGGTGGCCTTCCTCGAGTACACCTGACCGCGAACGTGCTCCCTTCACCGGTTTCGGCAATTCTCTGTTTGGGGCCTCTAGTGATCTCCATTCACCCTCACTTGGCAATCTTGGGGGCGTCTTCGCTCCTACGCCGGGGGGCGGCTTTGCCGGGTCCGGATCCTTCGGCCGCGCAAGTAAACTCGGGTCCTTATTTCCTCCGGCCATGCAGGCGCAGATGCAGGCGCAGGACAACGACAACAACAGCCTCAGCGATTCCATCCCGGATCTCCGCCAGGTAAACCCTCTGGGTGCCATCGGTCGCGGTGCCCCGGGCGACCATTTCCGTGACACCGACAGCCCGATGCGCGCGGGTAGGGGTATCTTCGCCGAGCTGTTCGCGCAGTCCGAGGCCAGAGGAACACCGGCGAACTCCGAGCCCCTGCACGGCGGCATCTCATCTGCCACTCACCCTCAGTCTTTTACGCCTACCACAAACGGACCCTCGTTCCCGCCGCATCAACCCGCCGACCCTCCGACCGCCCAGTCTCGCACCATGGTTATGCCAGATAGAATGAGGTGGGTTTATCTCGACCCGCAAGGCCAGCAGCAGGGCCCGTTCACCGGCCTGGAGATGAATGATTGGTATAAGGCGAATTTCTTCACTCCAGACCTGCGTGTGAAGAAGCTGGAAGACTCGGAGTTCGAGCCGCTGGGCCAACTTATCAGGCGCATCGGCAACTCGCGCGAGCCGTTCCTCGTGCCCCAGATCGGCATTCCTCATGGCCCGCCGTCACAGAGCGGCCCGTTCCCCAACTCTGGCGGTGTGATCCAACCGCCCCTCGTCGGCGCCTTCCCCAGCTTTGGGAGGACCTTGACAGCCGAGGAGCAAAATAATCTCGAGAGACGCAAGCAGGAAGAGCAGTACCTTATGGCGCGCCAACGGGAGTTCCTCTCCAATCAGCAGACGATGGCCCGGGTCCCAATGCCCGGCGTCCCCGGATTGCAACACCATTCCAGCGCCCACAGTCTGCAGAGTCAGCCGAGCTTCGGCAGCATCACATCGCCTATCACGATGCCTCCGCAGGCTCCCATCGGCGCCATTGGAACTGGGGGTTCTTTTTTCGACGCGCCAGCCACACACCAACCCGCCGCGCACGGTAGCTCTGGGCCTAGCCTAGAGATGTTCAGAGACGAGGAGCTTGCTCGCCTGACGGGACCGGAGCGCCAGGTGTTGGCTGGCCTTCACAGTACGGGAGCGGTTGGCGGGAACCTCCCACCCCAGCCCATCGGTGCGCCGTCGTCGGACCTAGGCTTACGTGGCCAGCTGCCCGGTTCGGGTGAGCTCGCTGATGATGGCGAAGGCTTTCGGGGGCGTTTGCAGGAATTCGAGCAGCTCAGGGCGCAGCACGAGGCCGAATTGGAAAGACAAGTCTCGGCTGGCAACGAGGCTACAGATGAACAGGCTTCGAAGATGAGAAGCCCTCACGCGCAGTCCGCCGAGCCAGAGCCTGCTCCAAAGGACTCGCCCGAGACAAAGAACGACCCCGCTCGCGTCGAGGGAGAAGAGTCCGCTTCGTCGAACAAAGCAAGAGAGCGGGTGCAAGAGGCCGCTGCGGCAGCCGCCGCGGCAAAGATCAGCGGCCTCCCTTTGCCGTTCCCTCCGCCACCCTCGGCCACGCCGTTGCCGGCCCCGGCTCCCCAACGCGTCCGGTCCAACTTGCCAGAACAGTACGCGACCAGCTCCCGATCCGGCACACCTGACATCACGCCTTCTTCGGCTGCCGCTCAACCGCCGCCGCTCGCCCCGTGGGCTAAGGACGCTGGCATGGAGTCTCATAAGGGGCCCAGCCTGAAGGAGATCCAGCAGGCTGAGGCGCGGAAGGCTGCTCAGGCAGAGGAAGCTGCCGCTGTAGCCCGCCGTGCCTTGCTTGAGCAAGAGGCGGCTCGAGAGCGCGAGAAGGCCGCCGCTGTCGCTCCTGGCCTGCCGACCACCAGTACGTGGGGTACCGCATCCCCCGTTAGCTCCGGGGCTACTAGCAGCCCGTGGGTCAAGCCGGCAGTAGGCAAGGTGCAGGCATCCAGTGCCACCCCTCAAACTCAAACATCGGACAGGAAGAAGACGCTGGCCGACATCCAACGCGAGGAAGAGGCGCGCAAGCAGAAGGCCAAGGAGGTGGCCTCGCAAACTGGTGTACCATCCAGCGCCGGAAAGCGTTATGCCGATCTTGCTAGCAAGCCTAACGCCATACCATTGCCTGGCCAAGCGCCCAGTACTGCTACGGCCACCGCGGCCGCCGCCGTGGTTGCTCCTCCGCCTGGGTCGGGGTGGGCCACAGTAGGTGCTGGTGGTAAGGTTAAGGCACCGACCGGTCCTTCTTCCCAGTCCCGATCTACCAGCGCCAGCAACGTGAAGCCGGCGCCCACAGCAGTGGTGGCCCCTGTTTCTAAACCGGCGGCCCAGCCGATTAACCCGGCACCAGCTAAGGCCATTGAAGAGTTTAACAAGTGGTTGAGCGGCCAGTTGGCGCGGGGAATCACTGGTGTTACGGACAGTAAGTTGTAGCTCCCGTAATTTGTATTTGAGGTATTACTGCAGATGGCTAACAGCGGTGTGCGCAGTCGATAACTTCGCCCAAACACTCATGGCATTCCCTCTGCAGGCCGACATCATCTCGGACGCGATCTACGCCAACTCCAAAACCATGGACGGGCGCCACTTCGCGCAGGAGTTCATCCGCCGCAAAAAGCAAGCCGACAAGGGCGTGATCGAGAAGCAGCCGGCCATCAGCCCGTCGGTGGACGCGCAGTCGGGTGTGGGAGGCGGCTGGAACGAGGTGGCCAAGAAGAGCAGTCACAAGGAGACGGGCAGCGATGCCAACTCGATCCAGGCCGCCGGGTTCAAGGTCGTGCCGGGCCGTAAGAAGGGCAAGAAATGAGGGGACGATGATTCTGCTTGCTTGCTTGATGGATGGATGGATGGATGGATGGCTGGATGGATTCACGGATTGTTGGACTTGATTGACTGAGTTATGTCTCGGATGAGTATACAGACGATGCGATGCCTTACGCTGACGGAAGCTGTGTCAGGCGAGAATAGCCTGAGACGGTATGGTATTATGAGTTCTGATGGAAGTGTTTCAAGAAAAGAAAAAAATGTGTAGCCAGCTGCACATGTCAGAGTCTACGACGAATGGCAGGCCTGTAAGTGACTGATGTCGGCGATGCATCAATTGAAGATATGATTTCCTTCTACGGGGTGTGAAACTGCTTTGTAGCCGTGACAATGCGAGACATGATAGGTACTCAAGTTATTTCCTACACGGGTTCTATTGCTATAAAATATTTGCTTAGGAAAGCAGCATGGTAAGATGTAACGACTACATGGACCCTTTTCATCGCAATAGAAACGTGTCGTTAATAGTGCTCATCAAGTACGCCCTGGCTCTACTATCACGACGTCCAAGGCCACAGCCAGCAAGCACAAGAGACATATGGATACTATGAAATATTGTAAGCGCACAGACCACCCGATAACAGCTCAAATCTGCGATAAAAAAAACGGTTGCCCCTCCCCCACCATGATCGACATTGTCGCAAAGCGCATTCGTATATTTCTGGCGTCGCCCACACACCTGCTTAATATGCCATGAAACCACCTGTCTCTCTGGCCTGACTTTCGGAGTGGGATGTTGAAGTCTCTCGTTTCATTAACAAAGTCCAAATCCATGAATAAGCCTCTCTCATGAGATATTCTCCGATTCCTTTACTCAGAAGATGGCCTTCTCCCCCGCCAATCTCCTTGCCATCGAGGGCTCATTAGAGGATACACCTTTCCTCCATGTTTTTAATCACGAGTCGACGAAGGAATTTTTGACTCACTTTGTCCAAAATATCATATCAGAAGCGCCACGGAAACGGGCAGATGAGACCGCCCATAAGACCTATTATGATGAGACAGAGGCAATTCGCCTAGGGCTCGCCGCCTTAGGCGCCTTCTTACAGGCCAATGTCACAGGCCCGGTTCTTGAGGGGGCAGAAGACGTTGAATCCATATTCCTATCAGCTCTGAAGGAACTGGGGGATTCAGAAAATGAAATGCGAGCAATCAAGGCAGATGCGCCGATGGTGTCTTTCAGGAGGCTCTGCATCCGGTCCCTCGATATCGACGGTGTTTCCGTCTACCCTTACATCCCCCACGTTGAGCTGTTCTGCCTGGCGCGGTTCATATTCACATCGGCGTCTGTACTGCCAACTGAGATGCCCGAGATATGGTCAGACCCACGGGAGTCGCTTTCGTCGCATCTTGCCTGGACCCGCCTGAGGGTCCATCTCTGGCACTACAGACTCATTTCGCAACCGTCGCTGGGGCCTGGGTCGCTCTTCACCAAGACCGGTCGCTGGACCGATGTGCCTACTCTCCAGGAGCTCATAGAAAAGAGCCTCCTGGAAGCAGAAACGGCTGTCTTCGGGTCGGCTGAGGCCGACGAGAATGCCGAGCCGCCCATGTGGCCGCAGGAATCGCGCATTCAATTTCGTCTAGAAGAAGCAAACTGCCATATCCTTCTAGGGAACGACACAAAGGCTCGTCAGGCCCTACAGTCCGCTGCTCAGCTCAGCGGGTTTGTGTATGCGCTTTCTGGTGCACTGGGGAAACGGACAAGATTTCAAGAGAAGAATGTCAGCCAACTTGTAGTTCTTGCTAAGAGCCTGCGTTTATCGCCTACAGATACGAATGGGCAAACGGCCTCCGGGGCCACACCAGCCGCGCTGCCATTGAACGACGACACCTTGTTGGAAAATATCAAGTTTAATAATGACCAGAAACCAGATGAAGCGTCAGCTCTTCCCGCCGAGCTACGGGATGTCACACCAGAAAACCAGCCGAAGCTCCGCCCAGAAGACCAGATTATGCTTCTTACCGAAGCCACGATCAAAGACACGTTCTCTCCCACTGATTCGTTAACCTTGGAGGAGATCTTGCCGTTTGCGGTCCGAGTCATCGAGGACAGGTCGACCAATTGGCAGGTCTACACCCAGGCTCTGCTGACGCGGTCGCGCATCGAGATGAACCGAAGCCGAACCGTCGAGCGAGGCGTCTTGCAGATGCAGGCTCTCGTGGACCAGGTCATCGTCGATACACAAGAGGCAGCAAGTTCAGCCAAGAAATCGCCACCTACCAACAACGGAGAAGACTCAGGGGCTAAGCCCGACGACGTCCCCACCATCCAAGTATCCGCCGACGGCCACGACGGCCAACCACCGTCTCACCCGACAACCAACAACAACACCGCCCCCGCGCCCGCAAACCCGAAACCGACCTCGTTCCTCCCGGCCCCCAAGCCCTCCGAGTCGGCGTCGCCCCACGACCGGCTGCGGTACGTGCACGCGCTCGCGTCGCCGCCGCGCTGGCACCTCGAGTCCGAGCTCGCGTACGCGTGGACCTCGGTCGGGTCGCTCGTCTCGGCCCTCGAGATCTTCCGCCGCCTCCGCCTCTGGCCCGAGGTCGCCCTCTGCCTCGCCAGCACCGCCGCGTCCGCCGACGGCGCCGACGCCAGCGGGCGTGGCAAGGGCGGCGACGAGAAGGCCCGCGCTATCGTCCGGTGGCGGCTGTTCCGGCGCACGGGGACTACGGATACGGGTAGTGGCAGCGACGCAGACGACGACCTCGAGGACGACGTCGGCGTCGACATCGACATCGACGCCCTCAAGGCCGCCGACTTCGCGGGCCCGCCCCGCGACCCCCCGCCGCCCAACGCGCCGCGCCTCCTCTGCATCCTCGGCGACCTCGAGGGCGAGGCGGCGCACTACGAGCGCGCGTGGGCGGTGTCGGGCGGCCGGTTCGCGCGCGCCCAGCGCTCCCTCGGCGAGCTGCACCTGCGCCGCGGCGACTTTGCCGCGGCCCGCGACGCCTACGCCGCCGCCGTCGCCGTCAACCGCCTCAGCCCCGAGATGTGGGGCCGCCTGGGCGACATCGAGCTGCGCCTCGCGCGCTTCCCGGACGCGGCCGAGGCGTTCCAGAGGGCTATTGCCACGTCTATGGGGAATAGTGGGGGCGGGACTGCTGCTGCTGCTGAGGCGGACGGCGGGTTGGGCGGCGAGGATGCCCGCACCTGGAGTAACCTCGGCTCGGCGCTGCTGAGCTGGTACCGCGAGGTGGTTGCCGAGCACCGGGACCGCCAGGGTAGGATTAAGAGCGGGGAGGCGGATCCCCTGGATGCGGATGTTAAAGAGGAGGAGGAGAAGGAGGAGGGCAAAGAAAAGGAGACAACAGCGGCTGACGTGATGCCGAGCACGCGGCGCGCGGCGGCGCTGGGCAAGTCGGCGCAGCGGCTGCTGCAGGACGCGCTGCAGGCGTTCAAGCGGGGCGCGAGCCTCGCCAACGCCAACTGGCGCATCTGGGACAACGTGGTGACGCTGGCGGCGGCGCTGCAGCCCGAGCCCGCCCTCGACGACGTCGTCCTCGGCCTGCGCCACGTGCTGCGCATCCGCCGGAGCGAGGACGCGCTCGACCCCGCCGTCCTGACGCTGCTCGTGCGGGAGGCGACGAAGAACCCGCCGGCCCCCGCTCCCGCCGGAGACGATGATGCGGGAGGAGAAGGAGGGGGAGGGGTAGTAAAAGTATACGACCCGCCCAGGGCCAGCATCGAGCACAAGATCGTGACGCTCTTCGAGGCCGAGGTCGCGCCGCTGATCACGACGGCCTCGGCGGCGTGGTCGCTGGTCGCGCGCCTGCGCGCCTGGCGCCGCGACTACGCCGGCGCGCTGGACGCGGCCGAGAAGGCGTGGCGGACGGCGCTGGGGACGTCGGCCGCGGCCTCCTCTTCGCTATCGGCGGCGTCTGCCGCCGCTTCTATTACCACCACAAGCGCGACCGATAATGCGTCTTCTTCTTCCGAGGCCGGGAACTGGCTCACGGACCCCGAGGCCTGGGACCAGCTGGTGCAGCGCACCGAGGAGCTCGTGGCCGCCTACGAGAACTACGGGCCCGCGGTCCCCGCCGTCGGCGAGCAGAGGTGGAAGGGCAAGGCCCGCAGCGCCGCGCGCAGCGTGCTCGGCAAGGGCAAGGAGAGCTGGGAGGGCGAGAGGCGGTGGGAGGGGTTGCGGGAGCTGCTTGAGGGGTTGAAGTGAGGGGAGGAAGGAGGGGTGGGTGGTGATGATTAGAAGGACGGGAAGGAAGGGGGAGGTCAGGGGAGGCGATAGGGATTGCGTAGATCTATAGCATCAGTGCATGAAGGGATGAATGGATGGCTCCTCTGCCCGGCTGGTTGGGTTATATCCTGAACTGTGCGTGATTTCGCCTTGCATTTGTGAGATGTGGTTCAGAATAGATACGTCGAATGTTGGTTGGAAACAAGTAAAGATGTGTTGTATTCTTGCGTATTCATGTCCATGGCATACATGCCTGTTGACAATCGTAAGTCGGATGTAGCAAATCATGGTACAAATTAATAAGGCTTCCAGAGTAGGTAGCGAGGAGAGAGAAATATTTGAAATAGGCGTGAGTTGATTTTCAGACACCTTGCGGTCGATTCCCCCTATTATCTCCGGTTCCTAGTTCAAGGAACCTCGGCCTTGGCATCTTCAATCTTTGGAGAGAAGTCGGTGTGATTATATATTAGTATTGTCTGTCTTCGCAGAAAACCGTATTCCATTGCCGCAGTGTCCTCTCCTTTCTTCCGCTCGACTCCGTTCGTGGTATTCACTCCTTCGATATCCAGGCTGCCAGAGCAACTAATACCCAGAATCGACGACCCATAACGGTAATGACAATGGCCGATCCGTCTGTTGTGTGCCATCAAGTCCAGCCCCGCCAACCGTACCTGCTTGTTCGTAGTCACTCCCTCTCCATGATATCTCCACTACATCCTTAGGCACCACCGCCCGCGGCCGAGACGCCTAGACCGACTGTGTACTTCGCTATATCGACCGTATCCACTCATACTTAGCCGAAGGGAGTCGCATAGTGGCGTTACTATCAGATCGATACAACTTGCTAGCAATTCAGAGTACCTCAGTTATCCACATTTCGAAGCTTTTAACAAAGCCAGCGTCGACAACATCAGCTATGACGATGATATTCAAAAGCGGACGTAGTTAACAGAATTTGCGGTGAGGTTGTTAGGCAAGGTCCTTCGTTCTTATCGCGTTGTGGTTGCTGGGAGTCACTGGTCCCTGAAGGGATCCACCACCAGGGACGGTGATACGATAACCCGGCTGGTTTATATAGGTGATAGATCTCTTCCTTCAGAGGAGAGAGCTTTTAGATACACTCTCAATTTACTCTCCTTGCAAGTGATCACGAGGGTGCCAAGTCAACTTTCACCTTAACTTGATAGTTTTGCTAGGTATCATATTGTCGATGCCAGGGTAGTTCCACTATCAGTACAGATTAGAATGAATTCAAAATAGGTAAGGGGTTTCCACGCTCACCTCAACTGGGTCTCATTCCGGTTCAGCTCCCTCGCCGCAGGGTCCGGACGCCTGCTCGTACGGCCACCACGACGACGCTCTCCGGGCTGGCGGCCGCCGTGCCCCATAGGCTCCAGCCTGTAGCAGGGCTGCTCGGGGGTAGTATCATCACTCTCAAAGAGGCGGAAGAAAAAAACGCAACATACGACGCAGCCTATCGCGACTAATGTCCAGCCGACAACATTGATTGCAATACCGAGTGCATCAGGCATGACCGCAAAATCCCCGTGGTGTGCCTCTCCGTGCCTAGAGGCGCTGGCAGAGGCCATTTTGCGATTGCTTGGAGTAGTTGTTGTTGGTCTGCGGGTGGACGTATAATATGTGTCTGTAGGTGTATGCGCGTGGAAAGGTAGGTAGGTCAGCGACGAATGCTCTGTGGCTTTTCGATGGTGGCGATGGTGAAACGCATAGGCTAGCAAAATGGTATAATCCCGAGTTGATGGTACTTCCTAAGTTGTCAGACAGTGGAGAGAAGAAAGCATCTGGGAAAATTGGCGGACCTAAAGGAAAGGAAAACACGACCTTCTCTGTCTCCTTTTGTATCTCATCTCTGCTTAATGAGAGCTAATATGTGTCTTCTCGCACTCGGTCGCTTACGCGCTTGGCTTATTAATGTGTTCTACATTCGACTGAAGTTTATTCTGGACGGCCATCCATCATCACTTACACCGAGCTAATGAAGGTATTACGGATGGCTACAATGTGCCGCCCGGCATAAGACGTGTTCAAGATAGGGCCAAAGGGTATATTACAGGCACTGTGATTAGTAGTAGCTTTCCTAATACGATATTGGCTAGCGACAAAGGAAAGTACCGCTAGAAGAGGAGATGTTTCAATGGTTGTATTACAATTAACTAGAACAACTTTCCTCGAAGTCCATAGATACCTCACAAAAATCCATGTTGAAGCCCTTCCACCACATACCAACTGATTCATCCGTGCTAACGTTGGATCCCTAGAACTCCGCCATCCCGTCCCCCTGTCTAGATGGTAAGATGATCACAGCCCTATTGCTCCCAGCCAAGGTTCAGTCCAGACAAACAACCGCCACGTCCTTTCCATCAAAATGCATACGCAAAGCCAAGCTAGAATAAGAAGTAAAGGGGCGAAGAAGCTAAACAGGGGCTTATAACGGCCCTGGGCAACTTGCAAGAAGAAATAGAAGAGGGTATAATGCGTGTAATCCCAACCCGTCCAGTCCAAGCCCAGTGCCGTTGCAACGTGTACAGAGTAATAGATGGTTCGATAGGTAGATAGATCCCCAAAAGCTTTACCCATCTGAATCGTGCCTCGTCCCCCCTCCCGTCCGAGATTGTACTGTTGCCCTGTCCCGCTTCGTCCAATCGTCTAAGTTCGATCCGTCGCGCGCCGTCGCCGCAACTCCCCAGCCCAAGCCAAAGTCAATAGCCGTCCGCGCCCAGGTACATAAGCAAAGCAGATAATGAGCCGCGGCTCCAAAGCAGAAAATGTTGAATCAAGGAAACGGTCAATGTTAGGTGGGAGGATATTTGGATTTAGGTGTAGGTAGGGGGAAGAGATGATGTGATAAAGAGAGACGGTGCGGCGCATTGCAGAAATTGTGAGTGCTAGGTAGATGAAGATGAGGAACGCGTGATACCCTGATATCTTTGACATTTTCGCAATCTATGGGATGATGGGTAATGCGTCTATGTGAGCCTTCGTTGAGCGTAATATTTTCGAACAAGTAGCAAAGAGATAGCGCTGATGGTGAACACAGCTATGGAACGAGTGTGTGTGCTTGCATGTGCAAGTAGGTAAGGGAGATAACGGTAGAACGAGGTAGTGAGCAAATGGGGATGGCGGTAATCAGGAAACGGATCCGATCCAAGGCAGGTACATCAACGCCGGAACGCAGCACGAGAGGAACAACGCCGCCGGAGGAGGCAAAGTCGCCAGTTGTTGTACAGTCTAACGAGCTTCGTCCACCGTCTTGCAGCATCGGGCGTGATGGAGGCGCTGAGGTCGCAGGAGGGACGGGGGTGAACGTAGGGAGAAGGAGATACGCGTCGGTATCGTGAAGCCTGTCTGGGTGTGGCGACGGCTGGGAAGAACACGCCTGTTCATGACAAACACCCCATCATCCCAGCGCTCTAGATAGACAGTTGCCAGTTTCGGTGATGACTGGGGCTATGATTGGGAGCATGGTATTCTGACAGGAGGACCAACCCCCTAGCCTGCCCAGACAGTAGGTAGCCCTGTATACCAGGGCGTTTTCCGCCCCAATGAGTCGAGAAGTCATGACATGTGAAGTCTGCTGATGGGCTTTTGTATGCAACGCAGATCATCTGCTAATGAGAGGGAGATGGGCGAGCGGATGTGTTTGGGCGTAGAAAGCAGCAGCAAACTTGTTGACATGTTGTTGCGCCACCGTTCTGATTCGTTTCGCCTCCGCTGCTGCCGTTTCTGCCAACGATGGGCTGATGATACCTAAGGATCAACAAGCTCCAGCCTCATGGCTGGGGGGGCGCCGCCTCCGATGACTGGCCGTACCAAAGATGAGATACGGCCGGGAACCAAGGGACGGGTGACTCAGATGGCATGCGTCATGCAGCGGCAGCGGCGCGCACCCGACACCCAGACATGCATACATCTGCGCACATGTTTCTGCACCGGTGCGGGCCCGTGGCCAATCATGGGCCCGTCATGCGAAGTCGATCAGCTCCGCGAAGATTGCTTCCTCCAGGAAATCCTGAAACCAGAGACGAAAGCCCATCTCTCTCGCGCGACTCCAATGCGGCCGAGTAGTGCCTAGCAGCAGCCAGCGACAGGGAAGGGTAGCAGAGGAGGCGGCCGGATTAGCATTCCGCCAGAGTCCACAACAGGGCCCGTCCTTGTAGATAACAGAGCAGAGTAAGGTTTATAGTCGCCAGGGCCGGGCCGGGTTCGTTGCATATGCCTCGAATTGTGTGCATGTGGTGCTCGGAAGATAGACAGGGGGCCCCCCTTCTGGTCGTATAGGGAAAGGGATGGAGTCCGGCGTTGAGTCGTGATTGGTTGGGCGCCGCGACAGCTGACCACGATCGCGGTCCCCCCACACACACACACCCGTCCACAATGCCGTATGCGCGTATACTAGGTACTGTGCATTGCATGTACTGTAGGTACTCTCTGTGTAAGTCGTCTGTCTGTGTTCTGTGTTTCCATCTGTCCATCAAAAACCCCCCACCAACCTTCTCCACGGCTTGGCATTAAGTGGTGTACTGAGCTTCTCTTCCTTGGACATCCCCGTCCTCGAGTCTGCCTGCCGTGACCACCTCCACCAACCATCACCCCGGACCACACGCACCGCACACTTGACGAGACCACACGATCCACTGCCAGATGGAGGCCGCGGCAGCGCCGTCAGGCCACCCCGTCAACGGTGCGCGTCACCCGTGCATACGCCTACATGCACACATACCGCGCCCCCCTGGGAGATGGAAGGACGACGCCGGAATCAAGTAAACAAAGGACACCAAGGATTCGTGCGCATGTCTTAGGTAGGTATCAAGACATAGGTAGCCAAGTTTGTTGCGTGGGATATGAGACACCCAACCTCTCCCTAATATCGCGGCTTCTCTCCATGGCCCCTTGTCATCGTCATCCTGGAGGGGCGGTATAGTAGATAGTCGAATAATAATCACCCATGTGTGTCTCTGTGTGTGTGTATGTGTGTGTATAGTCACCTCGCAGCGCAACCTTTGCGACAAGACATGTGTATAGAGCGCCCCGTCTGCCCGTCCACCCCCTTGCCACTCTTATCCGCACCATCACCACATCCCCTCCACCAACACCAACCCCCCTTACTCCCGATGCGCGCCCTCGCCATACGCGCCCGCGCCATACACATGACCCTGGTGATGGTGGTGGGGGTGGTGTCCCGCGTACGCCGGCAGCGCGGCGTCCGCGTACGAGGTCGTCGCGGCGGCGGCGGCGGCGGCGGCGGCCACGTCCCAGCGCGACTGCGTCGGCGTCGACAGGCCGTCGTAGCCCGCCGTCGAGTTATGTCGCGAGTCGGGGTGGCCGCCTCCGCCTCCGCCGTAAGCCCCGGCGGCCGACGACGGCAGGCCGTGCATGCGGATGCCCTGCCCCTGCTGCGGCGAGTGCGTCTTCAGCCCGGGCGAGAGGGTGCGGCTCGGCGCCGCGTACGCGGCCCACGACGACGGCGGCACGCCGATCATGGAGCGCGGCGACGGGATCCCGTCGTGCGGGTGCTGGTGCCCGTGCCCGTGGTGGTGCTGGTGATGCGCTTGGTGGTGGTGTGGGTGCCCGTACTCGGTCGGCGTGTGCGGCGGCGGCGGCGGAGCCGCCGCCGCCGCCGCCGCCGCCGCCCGCCGACGACTGCAGCGTGCTCGTCCGCACCAGCTGCGGCGCGCTCGACGCGGGGACCGGCAGCGCCGTCACGCTCGGCCGCGTTATCGTGTGGCTCACGCTCGAGTGGTGGTGGCCCCGGCTGTCGCCGAGCGACGGCCCGTACGGGCTCCACGACGACGAAGGGGTCTTGAGCGGCGGCGGGCGCGGGTAGTCGAGGCCGTACGATGAGCGGTAGGTGGTGCCCAGCATACTGTTGGGGTTGTTGCTGCTGCTGCCGCTGTTGTTACCGTTGTTGTGGTTCGGGTTGGTTGCGGTAGGGGTGGTAGTGCCGTAGCCGGTAGCGTCGTAGTTGGGCGCGACGGCCTGGCTCGCCGCGGTAGCGAAGCCGTACGTATTTGTAGCCGCGTCGGCCAGCTGCTCCTGATCCTGCCTTATTGTAGGGCTCTCCCGCTGCTCAGGTGACTTGGACTCCTTGCGCGTGATCGCTTCATGCGGGAGCTCAGCCGTCCCGACCTGTGTGTCGTGATACGTGAACGTGCCCACATCGATCGTTGCCAGCAGCTGCCCGTCCGCGCTCTCGATCAGGAGTGATAAAGGCACGCTGGCCCCCGGACTCCTCGTGTCGTCGTGCTGTGGTGCTTCTCCAGTGACTGCGTAGCCGTAGCCGCTGCTATCACTCGCGTCCCTGGTTGCGTGTGCCGGGATTTTGTGGGCGTTGAAGGCGAGGTAAAAGTGGCTCGTGACCGCGATCAGATCGTACGGGGCGGATATCTTGATCACCACCTTGGTCCCGAAGATGCCAGAGGTCGGATGGTACGAGGTCAACGTCGCCACCACCGGCGCCATGTACTGGCCGGCCGAGCTGTTGGCCGCGAAGGCCATCTGGTTGAGTTGCGCGGCCGCATTTTCGGACTGCTGCGTCGCGAACTGCTGCGAGTACTGGTACTGAGGATCTTGGTATGATCTCGCTGAATCAAAAGCTAGGGTGCCCGGCACAGAATTAGCTTGGCACTCTGACTACCACTCCTATTTTTACACATTTCTTTTCTCGTGCAAAGCAACGATCCAGCCATTTCCCTTCCTCCAACAGCTCCGAACTATCCAGAATACGACTGTGAGGACAGTGCTTACCGTGCATTTGGGGCGGTTGCGACTTGGGATATGCAGACATAGACAGGAGACCAGGCGGGGAATCCCCACGAAGGTCCCCGCCGTTCGCTCTCGCAGCTACCTCTTCCTCGTATCTGAGGGTCACTGTCTCCGGAGACTCGAGCGCGTCGGCGTCGACTATTATGGGCCTCTGGGGATGGTGCTGAGGCTGCCAGCTCACGTTAACACAACAACATCTTTCCCGAAACCAACCCGTCGCTCGGTGACAGTTGGTAGCTCGCCCATCGTCGAACCGGGGGAGGGGGGATAAGTTTGACTCACCTCGAACAGCTTGTAGGTCGGGTAGTCGAACTTGACAGCAGACATCAAGTTGACTGTTTCGAACGAATCGGGGGATGGGGCGTAGGAGGAAGAGGAGGAGGAGGAGAGGGGTCTGTTCCAAATGGGACAAACGAACACCTGTTTCGGGAGTGGTGTTGCAGAAAAGCAGAATGGGGAGAGGGGCCGGCGGTCTTGTGTGGGAATAGTCGTTTAGATGCGGTGCTTGGGTACGGTGACTACCAAGATGGATTAGATCCCCCCTACGGATCCCTATGGGAGAAAAGAAACAGTGCCCCTGGTTTCGTGGATGGTGGATATGAGCAAGCCCTTCCTATTTCCCGCGCTCCGCTTGTCTTATGTGCCGCCGAACCTAAGGAATGAAGTGAGGATTACTTTTTGGGCGGCCGGCAAGATGAGGTGAAACAAACATCCAAAAAGCCTCGGTGGGCGTTCTGGAGAGTGGTTGACGGGCTGCTGAGGCAGAAACACGGCGCGCTCAGAGCAGGTAAAGCTCTTGTCAATCCCAACCAGAGGCGACCCAGAGACCGCAGGCTGCTCAGGCTGATTCGAAGGGATTAATATTGAGTTAGTCTTCTTTCTTCCCGCAGGTTTGAAGTCTTTGACAGCCTAGTTCGCAGGGGCAGATAGCTGCTCAGCGTCGCTCATTGGCCAGGGTTGATGGTTGGCAAACTGATTCTGAGTCGTGAGTCTCGGAAATCGGTGGCATCCAAGACCTTTCCCCGCCCAAAAAGATAATATGTTTCTTTGCCGCTGATTTGCTTCGTTTGTCTGGTCGTCGATTAGCTACTTATACTATTCCCTATACTATTTTTTGCTTTTTTCCTTCTCTATTTTCTTTTTTGATCTAGAGAAGCAGCTGCCAGTCGTAGTGGATTACTTATTGGATACCAAATAGTGCTAGACGATAGCTGTAAAGTAGATGATGCAATACAAAAAGTGATATATGACCACAGCTGCAGCATGTGGGAAAAAGGGAACATCCTCCACTTACAACTGGACCCGACCGGGCCACGCAACAACAGCTTTAGATTGAGACTGAGATTGTGGGGACAACAGCTGGTTCGTTATGCAAGCAGCCCGAACACGTTCGCATGAAGGTGAGCTGGAAGAGCTGCAATCAGAAGGCGGCGGGTATCCGGTAATAGAGTTCGCGTTCGCGTGGTTCCTGGTTCGTGTCGTAGCTGAGCCAACAAGACGCTACCCGTTCTTCACAACGAACAGGCAAACGGCAGCTGTCAGAGGATCTGTCAGCAAACGAGCGGCGATGCAGGAGGCTCTTAGTCCGGCAGTGAGACGGTGTTCCTCAGGCTGGGACAGGATGGAAAAAAGAAACTTCTTTCGAAGGGAAAATAGGGACAGATAAAAAAGCGAGAGAGCAGGTTACGAGACACATTCTCGGATCGGATGGAGGTGATGGCCGTTATGTGTGAACAAGTTAGGTATGGGGCTTTGTAGTCAGGATTCCTCTGTGGTGGGCAGGTCGAGACCATTGCATTACACAGGTATCTACTATCGATGTACCTTTTCTTATTAGAGTGTTCATCTCAAGCCTTCCCTGTTTATTTTTTTTTCTTCGCTCCCGCGCTCTCTCTCCTCTTACACACGCATACACACACATACACACAGGCTTTCTCTTTCTTTCCTCTACCTCGTTTAGGATTTCCCTTCCCAAAACGGGTCTGCTTGATGGCCGCAGACTTCTGCTTGCCCTCGTGCCCTGTGGCATCTTCACGTTTTTGCACTCTTTCTGCCCTGCCCCTCCCCTTGGAATCTGTGCGGCAGGTGATGTTGAGTCGGGCAGTTGCGTGGAGTATGCAGCAGTGATGATGCCGGCCCTGAGGGTGTCGAGATAGTGGAGAAGGGGATACAGGGGGAGTGGCAGGGAGTGGCAGGGATGGCCGGCCGTTGAAATGAGTATTTCCAATGTCTTGAAAAGCTGCAAATCATAAATCATGCAAGGGTCCATCTATCTGATCGGGGAGAGGAGCACTCTTTTTGGGGGATTGTGCCCCAGCACCAGCACCAGGACGGTCGATACATAGAGATCCCCACACTTGACGGGATGGAGTGGGTCGAAAGGGATGGGTAGATCCAGCATAGCGCGATGTCACCTCCTGGGATGACTTCAGGCGGGCGAGCGGGAAAAGCAGCGAGTAACTGAAAGAGGCACCAGAGGAGAGGAGCAGTGGGTTGATGGGATTGACAAAGACAAGGATCTTCGAACTTACAATTCTTAGCAGTCCTAGACGATAGACGAGGGTGGAATTCCATCTAAGCGCAAGTAGACGGACATATAGGGAGGGACGTATAGATAGACTGCACAACGTGATATAAGTTAGAACTAAGTCGACAGGACTAACCTAACCGGTAAGTTTCAACATAAAGAGAGGAAACAGGCAGAGAGGCCTCAGGTCGTTGACATAATAGGTACCTCAGAGGGGAAGAAGTATCAAGTACCGCGGGCGCACGAGAGTACTTACAGGGCAAGCCTGGTGGTATGTGTATACGTAGGTAGGGGATAAACGGTAGGTAAACATGTATTGCACTAGCTCTAACTAATGACACCGCTGGGTATGGAATCAAGTCCACTTACACGGCACGACAACCCCTCTGGGCGATTTATACTCAGCGGAGTCGTCCTAATAAGAAACTGACGCCTCGACTCTCTGCCGGCGACCCGGGACGATAGGCAGCGGCATCGCAATAGGCTTTTTCTGATAGGGAGGGTGCCCGGGCGCTGTGGCTTGCGATGACGGGGGACGCGTATGTACATAGATCGTGTGGGCATTACCGTGAAGGGTTGAAGACTGGGTATATCATTGGCCAGTCTCTAGCTATTGGAGATCTACGGATGTGACAGCCATTTGCGAAAAAAGAAAGGAAGAACAACGACCCCGGTCAGGTTGGGGTGGGTGGCATGACTGGGGGGCTGGCCAGGGAGGAGGCATGTACTGTAGTCAAAGGTAGCCTGGGTAGTCTTGGGATCGCTTCCTCGTGTACCGACCCAACTGACATGCGTGCCACTCGGCGAGATTTGCTCATCTCATCTCATAATGGCAGGTTCCAAAAAGAACGAGAGAGAACAGACGACGGCATCAGCCGCCTTGTGGGACCCTGCCGTGGCTTTAGGTGCTGGGGGGGGAGCTGGGGCCCATGGTGGCCATCATCATGGGTGTCATGTACTTGTACTGCCGTTCACTACCGCTTACTAGGTAGGTCCTGTCCCTTTCTTCTTGTTTTTGCATGCCGATTCCGGGGGTGTCGTCTGAAAATCACCGGCGAGAACACACATATGCCGTATGCATGCTTAAAGATACAGAACCAGTTGTGTAGCTTTCGCAACGTCTGTTGAAACTATCTAGTGCTTGCCGGGCTTAGGTATCGGGAGAATGGGCTCCAGACGGTCCCAGGGATATGGATAGGGCCGAAGACCACATCTGAGGACCGATGTATTGGGGCGTCGCAGGCAGGGCTTTAGTACTTCGTATTATGGTAACATGAGGGGCTCAGTGGCGGATGACAATGGAGATACTGAACTGACAGGTCATAGATAGTCCTGCCTAGAGCCGCTTGGGATGACAACCACCTAGAAGTGATTTTTTTCTTTCTGCTCATGGCGGCTAATTTCTAGTTACTTAGCGTCAAAATGCTATACGTGTACAGCTCGTGAAGTGCCGTTTTCTATGTGGCCCCGTGTATCGAATATCTGAAGTATCAATGTTGTTGGTTGTTGCCGGGCGGTGCCAATACCGCCAAGCGAGTGCATCGACCACCGGGGCTGGCGGCATCGCAGCGGAGTTTCGTTATTGGAGTATACCTGGACCTAGTCAGCTACAGCTTCCCGGAAAATGGTGGTGCCGCCGAGATGAAGCACAGGAGATACGGGATTAGTTAATGCGGCGGGCTGTAGCAAGGTAAATAAGCAATGATGCATCTCTTGGCCGGCGAGTTAAGCTGGCGCGGCATGGGCAGCTGCGCCAGGACAATGACGACACCGAGTCGATGACATCCACAGACGCAATTCTTTAGATGCGATCAGACCAGGTTACCGGCAGCCGGGCTCGGGATCCTGAAGGTAGGTGGCAGGATCGTGTATCCAGATCCGATATATGCCAGGTTCAGCTCGATTCGGTCTATTTTCATTCGGCACAAGATGGCTTGCTTGGGTGTTACGGCGTAGAAAAGAGGCGTCAGACTCAGGTAATACCTCTTCAGCGCAAGAACTTCTGGAAATCGAACCACATGCATACCTACAGACATACATGCCTCCATACATGCCTCCATACATACACACATACCTACATACATACGTATGAGCATACACACAGGAGATGGCGTCGCAAACCCTGGCTTTCCAGGGCTTTTCATCTCGCAGCTTCACCGCGCGAGAGAGATCTGACTGCTTGCATTCAGTCCTAGCCACCCACCTAGGGGAAATGCATGGTATGATCCCGTTCAGCCGCTATTGGCCCTAAGCATCGATGCATATGTAGAGGGCATGCACAGGGATTTTACAAGGCGGCGCGACGACAACGCGACCGAGCTGCCTCTGCTTGATAGGAAAATGTAGGGTGGGTATAAGTCCGCGATCCCTTGTGCGAGTGCTCCCGCACCATGATCGCCCTTGGCAGTAGGGGGGGCCCTGTCACAGCCCTGGAGGCGTCGATGGGCTGCCGTATGCACATACCCCTACTGTTACGGTTTGTCTACTTACGTAGTTACATAGGCACCTACAGTACCGGGTCGCGCACACGTACGGTTACATCCGCCTATCGCCTGGGCAGTGTGGTCGTTCACAGATATCCCTGCCGCCGCTACCTGACCCTTCAAGGGAGGAATAATACAGTATGCGCGACGGTGTATCACTGTAAGTACCTCGCTGGGTACTCATGTACGCATTTACATACCTTACATCCATACTACGTAGCAGTGGTAGGACATAGGACACTCGCACGAGATAGTACTGATGATCGTTCTCCATGGCATTGTTCAGAAGTTGATGGTTGCTATTCACGGACAGGTGATCTGATGACGATGAAAATGCCCCCCAAGGCCCCCTTCACCCTTCCCTCCACTATGAGATTAGTGAGCGACTAATTTGGAACTTTATCAATAATGCTAAGCTAGCACGCCTTACTATGTATTCCCCTCCCCTCCCCGTCTCGAACGGACGTCGAGGCGCTTGGCATTATCTGCCATATGTACGAGTATTCAGAGGTTGCTGGTGGCGACGCGCTTTTTCTTTTCTTTACGCTCTCCAATCTCACGTACCTGATGTACCTTCTCACACCCTGCGCCACTTGAAGCTTTGCAAGGTTCGTGGATTCTAGTCACTTGAAGACTCCATCTCGTCACACTTATCTTCTATCATACAAGGCCTCTCGGTACGGCCGTACTTGCAGAGTACAGGAAACGAGGATTTTGGATTCTGAAGAAGTAGAGAGGGAAGAAAGAAGGGCCTGTCGGCTAACAATGCCTGCGCGGAACCATGCAAGTGCACTTCCAGCGTAGTACGGAGGCCTGCAATGATATGATATGATCCCTGCGCGAGGTTAACAGCAGCTTCATCGGGGCAAAGAATGGACGAGCAGACGAGAGACGTGAAGCATCGCAGCCTCAACAGCATACACACACATAGACACACATACCTAAGCTGCTAAGTTACATACTTACCTCCATACATACAATCCGTGCCATGACATTTCATCTCAATTCACCCGTCCGTTCATCCGCCCATCGTCAAGTCGCCCTCGGCCGTCCTTCTGTCGCACAACCAAGCTGTCCAACAATGCGTTTGGGATATAATAACATTTTTGGGGAACCTCAGTCAGAGTCGACGGAAGCTTGACTCGAGTCACACGCGTCCCTACTCGAGAGACATCCAGTCCCGGTCCCAATAGTTTGGGCCAGCACCCGGATTGGTTCATGCCTCGCACATGTCGACGAGCTGTGAACGACATATCTCATCATCTCTCACCCTCATGATCTCACAGACACACTTAGGCACACAGACACAGACACGCACACGCACACGCACTCTCTCGCTCTCTCTCTCTTCATCCCCTTATCCCACTACCTACCTGCTAGTGTTAGAAGTGACTTGAGGGAGAGAGGGGGGCAGGGTGACAGGGTGGCAGGGGATGGGGATGGGGGGAAGCTCCGCTATCGAATTACTAATCGAGGTTCCCTGGCGCCGGGAACCAAATCTGGTTCTGTCACACCCCATGGTTTGTCGCAGATTCGCGATGGAAAATCTACCGTGACACGATCCCGTCTCCTGGAACCGGGCTATCAAGCCCTCGCGTATGACGAAAGGAAGCACCTCTTTACCCTCCGGATTCCAAATTGCAAATCGGATAATTCGGTCGTGTTTGAGAATGCAAACGGCAGATCTGCAAACCGATCCCCCAACGCCTTCAATAGTCCCCTGTCAATCGAACAGCTACAGTACCTAATGAGCTGCTTGCTGCTGCCGCCGTTGCCGTGTACATTGTGCGCCATGCCAAGTGCAGGGCAGGATAGGAACTTTGACATGGGCGTCTTGGCACCACCGTCCCGTCTTCCCAGAGGCAGGTACTTGGGACAAGCAGACGACGCCACGCGCTATGGTCAATAGAACCTGTCACGTCGACGCTGATATGCTCTCGGGGCGCGCCACACGCGCCCCGTACCAGCCTATTCCGGCTCGGGCATTCCTACAAAAGTCACGCCGACAACTTCTCCTGCGACCTAGCCTATACCTATATCGCAACCCCCAAGAATTTCAATCACGGCGATCAGTTGTTAGCATTGACGCAAGGCATCATCAGCCTCATTGGCTTCCAATCCTGATGAGGGAGATTGCCGATAGGTAGTTGTGTGGGGTTAGAAAAAGGAAGAAAAAAAAAGAAAGAAAAGGGCGCGGGAAGCAAAGGGCACAAAAAATAAAAATGAAAACAATAACAAGAACAAACCCTCATTACATATTATGCATGAGATAAAAAAAAAGTTTTCAGCCTCCTTTTTTCATATCACCGATTCATCCCCATCGTCATCATTGCCGGCAGCTGCGGCATCATCATTCAGTATGAGGCTCCCAAAGCACGTCAGTAACAGCCACGACGGGATCTCTTGGTTAGGCAGGCAGGCAGGCAGGCAGGTAGGTAAGGTAGGGCCGGCTGACTGTGGTAGGTGTGTGTGTGTGGGTGGTTTAGTAGAGTAACAAAAGTATTTCTTCGGCTCAGACCGAGAATGGGGGCCAACGTTAGTCCCGACAGGGTTTCAGAGGTTATTTGACCGATCAGGGGAAACCCTGGGAGGAGGGACCCCTTCTCGGCAATCGATCGCGTACTCCACCTGTTCAGAAAAGAAAAATGTGATAGAAACTGGGTGGTGTTTTCGGTCGATACGGGGCAGGCATGCCGCGCGATCTACTTACTGCTGCTGCGGTGGTGTCGCTGTGGCGTCGCTTCACTGCAGCTCAGGTCTGGTCAGGTGCTGGTTGCGCCGTCTGCGGAAGCCGTACGGAGAAGAGGTCCGCGCGAAGGGCCTCACAGGGGCCTTGGAAGGGGGGGATTCCGGGGCTACTTGGTTGCTGGATGCTAGTTGCTCTCATTTTCTCACACCCTCCCTCCGTCCCTCCCCCTCTCCCACTGTGTGTATGTGTTGTGTATACGCTTAATAATTCGATGGATGGCGATGCCCTCCCTCGCGGCCCGGCCCTGACGGCCATAGGCGATACCGGGACGTGACACGATACGCGCGAGTCGTACGCGAACACCAGGGGCACCGCATTTTTTTATTTTCTTCTTCATTTATCGTCAACAGAAGCTTGGCCAAGAACAGTAACGGGAAACGAGGACCGGGGTTTGGGTGCGCGCAGAGATCATGCAGCGCGGTATTGCCTTCTCCAGATCTCGCGCGCTCCCTTCTCTGTTTTTCTTGGGGTGATGGTACCTAGGGGTTGGTGGGTGGTAAAGGGGGGGGAGGGCCCCGATCCTGGCGCTTGGGAAGATGCAGCACGACTCTACATGCCGTGCGACTGTCACAGCAGCAGCCAGGAATAGGCCAGCCAGGAGGGAACTCCGGTTGTCACTGGGCCATGTAACCACGGGAGGGAACCGACAAGCCGGCGGGCGCACTCGCCCAACCGAATCGTCGTCTCCGCCGTCTCGAGAATGTGGTTTTGGGCCCTTTTTGTTTCTACGGTCCACAAAGCTTTATCGCGTCTGTCTCTCCGGCTGCTCATGATGATTTGAGTTGCTCTCATCAGTACCAATGGCCGGCCCCAACGCCCTGGGTCTGGTGTTGTGTCCGCCTCGTGCTATGGGAAACTTCCCCTTCCCCTCCTTCCGGTTCATTCGACTGTGTAATGCCGCGGCGAGGGTCTGTCCGACTCTCGTCCACCACTGACCTGACTTGACTGGCTGATGTGGTGTGGTGTGGTATAGTGCGGTTGCGGCTAGCGCGAACGTGGACGCTCTTTAGCGAACGCAGGCCAATCTGTTGGAGACGAGTCTCAACGGCTTGTCTTGGAAGCTCGATGGGCATGACGAACTACAAAGATGCTGAGATCTGGGTAAAGATGTTTCGAGCCCTTGCAGCATCTTGCACTATACTATAGACTGAGACGTGATAGATCATCTTTCTGCACGCTGTCAAACATCCCTACAAAACGTGGTGTTCCAAGCCACCGAACCAACTGTGAATGAGACTCCGAACGGTTTAATCCAATCTTGAGGGGGGAACCGCAGCGGATGTTGTTCACCTGACTACCGTGGCAGCGGCTGCTGCTGATACTCATACGTAACATCTATGAAGTAATGTCATCGACGTTACGCTAATGATAAAGGGCATAATTATTCTAGTGTGGAAAGGCTGATACACGCCGCGTCTCCTCCCAGTACCCTCAGTTCATTCCATCAAGAATGGGTATGCTTCTACCCTCATAGATATTTGCCCTTCGCAACTGAGGGGGCCCTAGATAGATTAGGCAGTCTGACGTACTGCAAGAAATGGACGGCCTCCCTCCTCAAGAAGCCTCTTCGGTGTGTCCGTTCACCTAGGTACTTGTAACATTCAAGTCCTTCCCGAACCTTAGGAATCGAAGTTGTACACATACATACCAAGCAAATGAGATGGATGTAACTATACACCAAGGCCAATCATCTACGTGCCTTTCGGCTTACCTACCCGGTACTCTAGGATGAGGTATAAGGCATGAGGCCTCTATCCATGACGACCCCAGTTCTCGGGATGGCAATCATCCGGTATATTTTCGACATCATGGCCTCGTAATGAATAAAGCCTGCCTGCTTACGTCCCCCAAGAACCGAGCCCTATCTATCTACCTACTACTCCTGGCTCGGCTTGCACCACCGGATCTCGCTTGCAATTTACTTACAGCGGGCAGGGAAGGCGGGCTTTCTCGGTTACTTGTTCGTCGGTAGGGGACTTGCTTTGTCCATAGTACTTACCTACATGCGATAGTGAGGGAGAGCGAGAGAGGGACACACGCAGGCCCAGCAGCTACCCGTCTGCTGCGTACCTCATCTCGGTGTGTCGCTCGATCCTGCAGCGATGCGTGTCCCTCCGACCACAGCGAGATTTACGGACGTAAAACAGGCCGTGCGCCTGCGCTGCTGTGCGACCCAACCCTGCCCCCCCTCAATCCAACCACACACGCTTAGGCCGGGCTGGTGGTACATACGCGGTGGGAGACTGGGAGTTGTAGGATGGTGAGTGGAGGTGTCGGTGGGCTTGTGTCGCCTTACCTATCTGCGCGCGGTACGCTGCTCTTTTGGGACCCCTCTCCCTCTCTATTATGGAGATGTCCACGTTAGACGACGACCTTGTGCGCCCAACACGTATATATGTATGTGTGGGTATAGAAGGCATGTACAAGAAGACCCGTCGTGGGTGACATACGTAGGCGGAGGCGCGAGGCGAGTGAGGTCACTCGCGGGAAACACCAGCAGTCACGACATGAAGCTTCGCGAGAGCTTAGTTAAGCTTACATACAACGCTTTGGCCCTCCTCCCGCAACTGAGATCTGACTAGGGTTACCGCGAGGCCGTAGATGCCTTACCTGTTCGTGGTAGACAATGGTGAACCGGCGAGCGGGCAGCAGACGAGGCAGCCGGTGGTGGCCGAATGCAGCCGCCTCGCTCTTACGAGTACTGGTCTCGAATCGAACTCAGGAATAGAGTAGAGCAGAGTTATGACAACGGGCAGAAACAGCGAGCGAACTGCACGCCATCACAGTAAGTGGCCGGGAGTGTGATGCACTCAGCCGGGAAAAGACACGATCATGGTAAGAGGTGAGGCCGACTGACGTCCGCGATCGCCTCCAAAGCACTATATAGCATAATCTAGGTGTGTCCCGGAAAGTGGCCATCGTCAGGACCAGGGCCGTAGCGTGACGAGGATGATGACCTACGACTACTAACTACCCCGAGCGGCTACGGTTAGCGACAACAACAAGAGGATGGATGGTTGATGTCTTCAAAGTTCTTTCTCCGGCTGCCTGTGTGTGTATTATGTGTGTGTGTGTGTGTGTGTGTTGGGATTCAGATATCGGGAAGATACGTCGACGTGACTTGACGATAGGATGGACGGTCGGTGGAACTGTTACCGGAGCCCTGGTACCCGGCAAGCTGTGACGACTAAGCCAGAGGCCGGCAGCTGCGACCTCCCGCGGGCCCTCTCCCAAGGGTCTGATGATGCAGACGAGGAGCCGGCTACTTGGTCATTGGGTACGCTGCTACAAACACCCAACTTATTCCCGCAGGAGGCGTTTTGGTCATGTGCACGGTGGGTGGGTGGTATCGACCGGGGGGAAGATGAAGGGGGGTTATCTGGCGTTCGACGATGATGCTTAAACTAATACCTACAGATGGCGCCTTGCCGTGCCCATGAATTTGGCTTTTTTGGCTTGACTCGGAAGGAATGCCGTCCCGTATTGACATCCTTGTGGTGATGACTTGCCTCGCTTGCCTCGTCTCGCCTCACCCATCTAGCTGGAGGCGAGTCGAGTCAATGTCTCTGTGTTGCGCAAACAAGCCGCACGTGGATTGTACGTGTATATATGTGAATATGTGTGTATGTTCTCACGACAGCTTCAAGTTGAGGAACGGGTCACTACGGTTGGCAACGCAATCATTTTTGATTCCTCCCCCCTCCGCCCCCTCTTCCCAGGAAGCGAAAGTGGCCTGTTGTTGATGTAGGCCGACAGCCGCGCATCCTCGCCCGGACGCATCGTGATATCGTCCGGTTCAACCACATGTGCAGTTCGAGGGCCTCTCGGGACTCTAGACGAGATGGCCTATCGAATGAACGGCGCCGAAGGGGGAGCCAGCCGCTACTGCGAGGACAAGCCCACCCCTACAGCACGTTTCCAATTCCTGCACGTACCCGCCGCTTGGACTCGTTGGGTTGGTTTTCCAAGGGGGATCGCTGCTCCGCTGGATCTGAGTTAGCGAGTGCCTGATCGATCTCGCAATCTCGTTGACGATGATTCAAACACACAGTACCGTACCCACGCCCTGTTCGATCTTCGGCAGTCCGTTTTCCCTACCTCAACCACACTCTGCCGTGCAACGGTTCCTCGTTCTCTCCCTCCTTCCCCTCAATCCATCCACATGTAGGTAGCGGTAGCTCAACGTAAACGAAGCTCCACATCTATGAACGAGCTGTCAACCAATAAATCTCTTAAGATCTACGAGGCGAGGGATTCCCCCCATAGCCAGGTATGTACCGATACGCGCGTAGACAAGAAAGTAAAGATAAAAAACTTTTACGAGGGGCTGGTCCAAAGCACAAAAAAAAAATAGCATGCCTTTTCCCCTTTGGGCCATGACTGCACCCCATGGCACGATTTGCAAGCCCAATGGCGCTGGCAAGCTCCGTTGCGGTGGTTCTGTACATGGGTACCCCAGGCAAGTCCCAAAGGGGCGGGCAGGCGAGCCACAGCTGGACTTACAAGGGGGGTAGGGCCATTAGGCGAGAAAGCGAGAGCCTCGTTACTTTTTTCGTCCATCCTTGCCGAAGTCGCCCTGCCTAGCTAATTGCCTGTCTAGACTTCCCCATACGTAATCAGCCAGCTGCCGGCTGGGGGGTAGGGGGGAACTACCCCGGTTGCATGATGCTAGATCGTTCAGCATGTACGATATGCATGTATGTATACAGGTAACTGTCGTAATCCGCTAACTACATCGCGAGGCGTGGGAAAACCGTTTCGGCATCTTGGCCTTTACTAGCACCTAGCGGTTGCTCGTCATACCAGACGGACTACCCGTCGTCATGGTCGATACCCCATTAATCTCTAGCAAGGGAACGAGCTACGGACGTGAGGGTTAAGATATTACGCCGTCCCGGTCCGATTCATGCCTTCCATCCGGAGTTGGGTATCCCTAGGGGGCACAGAATATTGAAACGGGGCTCGCTGGCTCGGCGTATTGTATCCCGTGTCTTTCAGAGAGCCTCCTATACGGGAGTATCATGAATATCAGCCATGTTTTGGGGAGGGGGTGCGGCCTGGCGCGGCTCCCGCGACAAGACGGCATGGAGCGTTCATCCGGTTTTCAAATTCTTGACACTTTGACATTTCGTCCAAGGAACTTTCGCCTTACGGGGGCGCAGGAGCTAGGTAAAACATGACATTCCAAACGTCGATATTTATCCGCATCAGCTTCCCGGATCTACATATCATGACATGTCGGCGTCAATGCCATGCTTCCTCATGCTACGGAGCGGAACGCGTAAGGGTTGTGATTACTGGGTAGATGTCAGTATTCGACCGTCGAAATAGGTAGATAACCGTAGATAGGGGCTGGCGAGAATCCACTACTCTGATCAACTTCCTAAAGGAACTATAGTCACAGATATGTGGCCTGCATGTGTAGACCTTGGGTCATTCTTCCGGTCTCTTTGCAATATTGAGGCGATTCCGCGATGAGCGGTGTAGATAGCCATCCTCACACTGACATCGGAAGCACGCATACTCTTTCATATCACATACCTATCGGGAACCGGACAGGTACAGAAACAATCACGACGACGCATAGAATTAGAGCGTATGCGGGCTTACACTTCTATCCCCAATGAATACCACTCTAGATCTAATCTGTAATGGTAGATTGCGCACTGCGCACTAGTGGGATGGGTGTGGAAGGACTTTGCGTAACAGAAGGAGAGGAGAGAGGCCGACCACATCTACCAACCCAAGTCCATCTGATGATATTATCTGTACTGCAAATTCAATACAAATTCTTATATCCTTTGTAATAAATAGGCCTTGAAGATTTCATCACGCACATTTTATCGTATGGCAACATAGGAATCAACTCCAATCGTTAGTCGTTGTGTCCGCCATCCCTGACGCCCCTCCCTTTTGATAGCACCAGCCAAACCAGCGAGGCCTCCTAGCCACCTGGATATCGTTCGTTGTGTTCACATTCTCTATTTATGTCCTTCTTGGGTGGTTTGCTCCTCAATCATGTAAATAAGTTTCTAATAGCTTCTATGTAAAGGGGGAAAGGTTAGACAACGCGTTTTCCAATACCTATTCATCGTACCTAACTGGTACCTTCTGAAATCTCAGGGAATTTAAAGGCTACAAACACCCACGATCGAAGTAACAGAAGGATCAGTGGCGCCACCGGAGAGTCCGACCCATGTGCTTGTCGATTCAATATTTGGCTGGATGAGCATATGGAAGCGCCACAGCTTTCGTCCATACGAAGTCCCAAATTCAACACCTAGTCCAAAAGACGACCAATACTGCCGAACCTACCGTGATGAAGCACCCGAGGTCCCCAGATCTCGACCGGAGGAGCGTGTTCCCTTTCGGCTAAGCATGTGCTCCCTTAACAGCAGTGTAAGCCTGTGGACTAGGCGCTGTCACTCTTCGCCGAACCCCAATTACAGACCAAACCACCCTTCGTTTCAGCCTTACACACTGCGGAGAAGCCGTCTAAGTGGACACTCTGCTCTGTAGGGGGGGCATGTTACTGAGCTAGAAGCACTAGTAACAACATCTAAAGCAACCCTTCACAAGCGTGTACCTAGCAAATGTTGGCGTACTAGCAACTATTCACTAGATGTGTATTCATCAGAGTATCTAATACAAGTAGTAATTATGTGGTGCTCAAGGGCCGCTAACCACACAAGGCTTTAGACTGGACAGCCTGAAGTCACCGGTGGACAATGTTCCTCTACCCCTGGGTTTTCGTGGTTTCGTTTAGCTCTTCCCATCTCCGATAGATTTGGTGAGGCCCGAGTACTTGACGGAATTTTGTAGACTGTTCTGCAACAGTTGGTCAACATCAATGTATGAAACAGAACCAGCCTACCATGGCAAGTTTTGATGATGCCCTGGATTGATGCAGGGGCACCGCCACCTGGACCTGGTTTGGAGAAGCAATCTATCTCAACGTCTCAAGTGGTTTCCGTCAACTCCAAGAGTGATACATCACATTCGTCACATGCCCGTAGACAATAGTTCCTGTCAACATCGACCCATTCTCCTGAAACGAGCCTATAAGGTCTTGGTGTTCTCCCACCTTCAACGGTGGGGGACAACGCAACACGGCGCCATCTTAGCCTTGAGATTCGCTCCCTGACGTTAGGTTTTTCTATCTATCGTATGATTATGCACTTGTTTTATGCAGGACCACTGAATATTGGACCCAAGAGCATGCAGACATCTACATACTGGTCGAAGTGCATTATCCGGCGCCATGAGGCAGCTTGGTTCCCATCAGACGTTGCCTCGTTGTAGATCTCAGTAAGCACTTTGTTATGCAGAGAGCTGAATGTATCGAACATAGCTTTCCCCACTCACTCCGATTGGTATATCGTGAAAAGTTGGCTGTAGCCACTGCAGGTTGAAGGGAAGGGTAGGTCTATCAACTATAGTCGACCGTGTCGGCCGAGTTGCGAGAGAAAGTCATTGGCAACGGGCTTCATGGCAAAGAACCTATCTCCTCGTGTATATACGACTTTAACCTCACACGACGTAACCGTGATCGCCGACAACTTCCGTATCTATAACCTGCGATCTACCGCCTTTTGATTCTGCTCTACTGCCGGTTTAATCTAATATTTGTTGTTCTCATGACCATAGATACCCAATACCCACTAGATACGTGCCCTTTACCTACCTCGCGATGTATTCCCCTCCTTTGTAGCCTGTTACTCTGATCGTTCCCGCTCGGGCAGACAGCAAGAGGCTTGCAGCCCTTTTCATCATTTCCTATGGGCTGTTTCGCGGTGTATCGGGATATCGTGACTTGAATTGTTCTTCAAAGAAACGGCCACGCTCTGGAGCTTTAGCCAGGGCATTGTTATGTCTAATATCTACCTAACAGCTACATTCTCATCCGTCAGCCTTACGGGTATCAGCTGCCAATGACTTTAGACAATGCACAGGATTCGTCCACACATCGACATAGGCACCGAGCCAAAATGCTCTACTTGCTTTACGACCTGGGCGCATAGGCAGAGTAGTGGTATGCCGGGATACGTACATATATATATTCACAATATTACCAGAATAAGAGCGTTTTATCGCAGAAGCCCCCAGATCCTATTGAATGTCCCAAGTCAACATATGATCTTTTATCGAATACAAGTGCTGGAACCGTTTATTCCTGTCATTGAACATCTGAATCTTGTACACATACGTAGTCTTGTCACTGTGAACACAGCCATCTAGCCCTGGACTCCCAATCATGAGGGATCCGAGGAACAATCACCTACCAGACTCAGGGGTCACACATATATGACATTTGCAACGAGCGGGCTGTCGCTTTTGAAGCGTTAGCATATTCAAGTTTCCTTATACGCATTGTGTCATGATCGAGTCTAGTGTAGCATGCCCTTACTTCCTCTCCGAATCGATATAACATCTGTTGTTGAGACAGTTCTCATGATAGAATAGTTTTCCCTGGTCCCAAAAGCTTTTTGAGCCACATGGCATATCTTCTGTCCTAAGAATGACCCATACCTACGCATATGGAGATTTCATACCTAGTACAAAGTTGAGAACTTGAAGTCTAGGGGTCTTCGAATTGAATAGGTGGTAGCCGGTATTCCTTCTCAAAGCTCCTCATAAGACGTATGTTTCTGAGAGAACCCAAGGGAGTGCCTCGTACCTGCAATATGGATATGTAGAAACGCTTTCCAGTTTATCATTTATTGCGTCCAACGGATATCCTTGATATACACACATGTGCGGAGACATGCACATATAAAGGGTAAAGATTTCCTAGTTTCAAGCTTCGAACATGAGCAATGGCCCCTCGAAATATTCATTACCTGTTACTGGTATAGATCTTATGGGCCTGTGGGTCTTCTATATCTAAGGCCGAGTACTTCTAATATTGCTGGATCTTACCTTTAAGAGGAGTGATCATGATTCTGCTTACGTCCGAAGGACGTGAGAAGACTACCTATCTCCCTAGCACATATCCACCTTGTCATAGATACGGCGCCTGATAATGGCGTATAGGTCAACTAGGGCACCGGAGCAGAGCTAGCGTGCCGCCTGACATAGGGAATTATCCTTTAACACGGATTAGGCGCCTCTATCCGACCATCAAGCTCTTATAGAGGGACTATCGGGCTATTGGTGAACAGTACCGTTATAGAAGAATGACAATATCCGGATGAGATGGTCAGGGAAGAAATGGGGAGCGTCGACAGGGCCGTGTGAGACTTAAACAAACTGTTGTTCGCGAAAGGGGTCGGGTATGCGTGTGTAGTCGTCTAGACGAATGGTGAATATGATGATATAATCATGGCTTAAAATATATGACTAATCTTCTCGGTTGACACCTACGGAGATATATACTAAACTAGAGCAAAAGGAGGCCTTCGGCTTTTGTTCCTGTGAATTCCCCATCAATGGGCTGCCCCTGAGCTCCTGTGTTTGCGCGGCAGCAATTGAGCACAATCCCACACAACAGATCCCAGTTTAATCAAACCAAGACTGGATAATTTAATGTAAATTCCGATGCAAATAATCTGCGCCGCTATGATGCCTGCTACGTACACCTATGTATTCGGTTGAAGTGCCCACTGAGACGGGAATGTATTGTGAACGAAGGAGCTCCCGGTTCACTCCTCCAACCGCACGAGCTTCCCCTGCGCATAAATTGCGATATGTAGGTATATCCATGTATACAAGTAGGTCCGGATAAATCAGATTCTTGTATCCTTTCAAACCACTTCTTTAAACCTAATCCGGTTTCTGTAACTTTTGGGGAACCCATCTAGTGACACACAAGCACGGTCATTTCACCACTGCCCATCCGTGTCCGGCGTGGCTTTTCTGCTGTAAAGTCGATGATTCATGGGACCATAATAGTCCTACGAAAATAATATTCCAAGGTCTGAATACCCTATCCGGTACCCACGCTAAAGCCGAAGGACCCGTCGAAGACGTCGACGTCCTCGGCGGCGCGGCCGCCCCGCATGCCCCTCAGCATGTCGATGCCGGGCACCTTGTTCTGCGGGTAGAAGGTCAGCGCGTTCTCGACGTCCTCGTCGGTGAGCGCGGCCATCTCGTCCCAGCTGTAGGCGTCGCTGACGCGCGAGATCCAGCGCATGCGGCGGGCGCCGTCGCCGGGGTCCGGGGCGGCGTCGCGCAGGCGGGCGCGCAGGGCGCCGACGCGCTCGACGGCGTCGCCGACGCGGGGCGGCAGGCGCGCCCCGATCGTCTTGCGGATGTTGGCCGCCAGCCGCGGGCCCTTGCCGTTGGTGCTGACCATGATCTGCAGGGGCCCGTCCCGGTGGACGCTGCCGAAGTAGAAGTCGCACTCGGGCGGCACGTCGGCGATGTTGGCGGGGATGCGCGCCTGCTTGCACAGCTTCCAGATCTGCGTCGACGCCGCCGCGTCGTCGATCGCCACCAGCACCATGTCCGGCGGGCCGCCGCTGTTGCTGTTGCTGTTGCTGTTGCTGTTGCTGTTGCTGTTGTCGTTCGAGGGGGAGGGGGAGGGGGAGAGGGAGGGCAGGGTCGACAGGTCCGAGGGCTGGAACGTCCGGTCGATGTGCGTCACCTCCTTCTGCGCGATGCGGTGCCGCACCTCGGCGTTGAGGCCCGACGACGGGCACACGACCGTCACGTTGGCGTCGGCGTTGAGGACGTTGAGGATGCGCCCGGCTGCTACCTATGCAAGTGGAGAGAGACCGGGATCAGTACATGCAACTTAGGAATGTCTGCCGGTTCAGGGGTTTAAGAGAGCTCACCTCGCCTCCGCCGACAACCAAGACATGTTTATTCCTGATCTGCCAGGCCAGAATCAGGCTCCCACCACCCTGGACCTTGGGGAACTTGGCCTCGCCGTTGCTTTTGCTGGACATCCTGCTGCTGCTATCGTCCCGACAAGCCTCTCTGTAGGTAGAAGCTAGCTACCCGGTATACCCTGTACAAAACGTATTTGGAAGCCCAAGAGGCGATAGATGGGGAAGCAGATCGGGTAAAAAGCCGTCACGACATGTTCTTGGGCCTTGTTCTATCTTTCTGCCGTCGAGGGACTGGCCTCGGAAAATAGAGCGCAGCCTGGCTGGTTGTTCTGGTGTTTGATTTGCTACAAGAAAAAATAATGATGACGAAACGGGGACCCTTGTGACAAAGAGTGACGAGGGCCTAGATTGGCCTGCTTGGCGACGCGCACCGCGCTTAATATAGTGGAGAGCCGCTGATGGGGGGGGCCTCTCTCAGCGTGTCATTTGCCCTGTAGCGCCCTGAGCCGACAGCCCCCGGGGGACTACCTTGTACCTACATGGGCCATTCAACAGCGTACACCCATGGTAATTGAGGTACCTATGGGGACTTAACTAACCGTTAATCAGCTTCAGCTGAGCGATAGACCTCAACAAAGCATCCCCATACAAACCAGCTAACCTTCGCTGCCAATTCTGAGTCCTACACTAACGAACAGCGCGCATCGCTGGGAGGCGGCACAGCAAGGTTCGAACTACATGACAAGGCGAGGCCGCCGCTCTGCAACCCTCAATCAAACCGTTAACAACCTCCAATTCCATCCTTTTCTCACCTTGTGAACCATCCGATTCGTCTCTCCCCTCTCACCTCCAACTACAATACTGCAAACCGTGAACCTGCCGCCTATGGGCAGATGAGATACTGCTATTTACTGAGAAAGGCCGGCATTTGGTTCACGGTTCACGGAAACTTCGGGGTTTGTTCTGGGTCTACGGTGATTCAAAAAGCTCCTTGTCGACGGGATCGTAGCGGTGGCCACTTGCCACCACTTTGAGGGTACAAGATCCCCCATGGCGTCACATCTAACACACGCGACCCGTTTCTAGGAGAAGTCTACGATGGCCGGTCGCAAAATCGGCGGAGGCAGGATATTGGGGAGTGGGAAGGGCCTCGCGCCTCCTACTCTCCCCGCCGTCAAACGAGAAAGGGCCGCCAGCCCATCCGCCCCCTCCGACAGCACGCTCTCCATCGGCTCCCCTGGTGCCTCTTCCGTCTCCCTCAGCACGTCGAGCCCCTTACCCGACTTCGCCCAGGACCTCACCTCCAACATCAGCCTGGGGGGCCCGAGCAACGGCAGCCATGCAGGCTCCAAGCTCGTTTGCCCCATCTGCGACGAGGAGATGTTGACCCTGCTGCAATTAAACAGACACATCGACGATAACCATCAGGAGCTACCGGAATTCGAGCAGGATGAGGTCAAGTCGTGGATCGATAAGCAGGTGCTCAAGGCGAAACGCTTCCAACCGCTGTCCCTCATCAACCAGAAGCTCCGTGGTTTGGAGGTATTCGAGTCCAACGAGACGGTGCCCCCACCACCACCCACGACGGCGAGAACGAACAAATCACCCCTTCCCGACCTGCCGATAGATCCCGACGACCTGATCACGAAGGCGCATTGGCAGCGGCCAGGCCCCAGCGACCTGTGCACGGATCCGGCGTGCGGAAAGAGGTTAGGGGCCGTCAACGGCAACGTCAACTGCCGGCAGTGCGGGCGGCTGTTCTGCGAGGAGCACACCATGTACCAGATGCGGCTGTCGCGGTCGGCGGCGCACGAGCCCGTGCGGGGCTACTGGTGCCGCGTGTGCGAGACGTGCTACAAGTCGCGCGAGGGCTACAACGACCACAACGGGCTGGTGCGGGACCACACCAAGGACTTCGCGGCGGTGCGGCGGAAGCGCGTCGACCGCCAGACGCTCGAGATCTCGCGCCTCGAGAAGCGCCTCACCAAGCTGACCCAGCTGCTGGCGAACCCGCCCGAGGAGGCCGCCGGCGCGAGCGGCGAGGACGGCGGCGGCAGCCTGTTCTCCGCCCTGGGCCCGCAGGGGAACCGCCGGAAGGCCCTCGAGCAGACGGTCGTGACCTGGGAGGACGACGCGAGCGTGGCGAAGTGCCCCTTCTGCCAGCAGGAGTTCGGGTCGTGGACGTTCAGGAGACACCACTGTCGGATATGCGGGCGGGTCGTGTGCGCGGACCCCGTGACGGGGTGTTCGTCCGAGGTGGGACTGAGCGTCGCGCACCCGCCGGCGCCCGGATCGGAGAAGCCAGGGGGAGGAACGGGAGGAGGAGGAGGAGGAGGAAGAGGAACGGGAGGAGGAGGAGGAGGAAGAGGAATGGACAGGGAAATCGTGGTAGGGAATGCTATCAGCGTCGACATCCGCATGTGCCGGGACTGCAAGACCACCATCTTCGCCAAGCACGACTTCGCCGAGGCGATGGCGCGCAAGCCGCCGGACCAGCGGGCGTACGAGACGCTGAAGCAGTTCGAGCGCGGCATCCAGCTGCTGCTGCCGAGCTTCCAGCGCGCGCTCCTACCCCTCCAACCACCACAACAATACGATGACGACGAAGGGAGCGTGGCGCCGCCGCCGACGCCGACGCACGCGCAGATCCAGGAGGCCGCCAAGCTCCGCAAGCGCCTCGTCGACAGCTTCACCAAGTACGACGCGGCGGCGCGGCGGCTGCGCGACCTGCCGACCGAGAGCGCCACGCAGCGCCAGCTGCAGCGCGCCATCTACGCCGCCGGCTCGTCCTTCCTGCATATGCACATGCTGCCGCTGAAGAACCTGCCGCGCCTGCTCAAGAACAGTAGCAGTAGTAGTAGTAATGGCGGGAGCGGTAGTTCTCCCGCCAGGGATAAGAGGAACCGCCTCCTGGCCGCCGCGCACGCGAACGGGAACGCGTACGCGAATGGTGTCAACGGCCACGGCCACGCGGGCAGCCCGCTCCGCAATGACAGCTTCGAGACCGAGACGACGGCGAGCAGCCAGATGAGCGAGTGCAGCAGCACGGCGGCGTCGTCGTCCACGGCAGCGACGGCGAAGGCGGAGGCAACGCAGCAGCAACGGAAACAGCTCGAGACGGAGGAGCAGGAGCTGCGCGAGCGCCTCGTCGTGCTCGAGGAGCAGCGCTACCTGGTGCAGCAGATGATCGGGGGCGCGCGGGGCGCGCGCCGGTTCGAGGAGCTCGGCGCCCTGACGCGCAACGCCGAGGAGCTCGACGCCGAGATCGCGGGCGTGCAAGCCCGCGTCGAGGGCGTCGAGGAGAGGTGGCAAACGTGGTTCGCCGCTGGTGGTGGTGGTGGTGGTGGTGGTGCTAACGGGGTTGCTAATGGCGCTAATGGTATTGCGAACGGGAACGGGAGCGGCGGGAGGTAGTTGAGGCTGATGCGGGTAAAGAGGAAAAAGAAAGGGATTATAAACGGAGGTATACATACATGAGCTGTGGATCGTGAGCGGGATCGACCGTTAAGGGAACGACGAAGCTCGAAGGAAGGAAGAAAGAAAGGATGAAGAGGAAAGAGCCTGATATCATCAGCATTGGCGACACATCAAACGATGGGCGTGAAGCAGACAGGATGAGACGAGATGAGATGAGATGAGATGAGAGCAAAGGGCTCGAAACTCTATATCACCACATTACCGCCACCTCTTTACATCCACTGTCTATCCCATATATATCCGATTCATGGATGAACGGACGAATGGATGGATGGATGGATGGATGGATGAAAAAGCAGCAACAAACACACTTATAGTCACCGCATCGCATCTACATCGCATCGCAGCATCGCACGGCGTTTCGGTTCGGTTCGGTTCAGTCTCTTTTTGGTTTTTCGTCCGGCCTGGAATCGCGGCAGCGCGCTCTGCGAACCAATCAATCAATCATCATCTTCACATAGGTACTAAGTAGGTAGCCGTCCATTTAGTCGGCTGGCTCTTAGCTACCTAGGTACCTGTTTTACTTTACCTGTTTGTTTGTGTGTATGTGTATATTTGGTAGTGGTTGAAACGTCTCGCGGATTAGATGCGGCGATGGGTGCGGTCTAAAGGTGTGGGAAGAAGTCTAATGAGAATAGTTCGAATGAGCGAGTCTGTTGTCGTGATCGTGAGCATGTGTGGCTGCATATGTATTTCTCCCTGTGAAGGCGAATCCAAAGACGACACTGCTTTCTTTTGCGTAAGAAGCATGTACCTATCTACTGCTGCCACCACTACTCTACATTGCATCCATTCACGTAGCGTTGAGGATACCTAGATGCGACATCTGCGAGACACATGCTATTGTGGAATATGAAGAAGTATGAAGCTTAGATATAATCGAGACGCAAGAATCTGATCCATACTTAAGAGTTCTACGTGAATTATACAGACGGATATAATGGGTCATGAATCTCGATGGTAACAGCCTTGTCAGCTAGAATAGAGCTACATATCGGCCTTCACAGAGGCGATGAATTAACTATACAGATACGTGTACAAACGAGAGGCCTATGTATGTTCATGTATGCCTCATGCCCCTGTTGGTTCAGGCCATCTATCTTTCCTTCCGATATGCCGGAAGGGTTACCGTACTCGAAATAAGGGACCATCTTCAATTCTCTTTGCCTCGTGATCGATATGTTGTACCTAGGACATAACCATCTATCCCCATCTGAAACCCTGCAGCAGGGCAAAGGAACCGGCTGGTCCTGGAATTGTTTGGTCACGCCCTTGCATACGTTGTCCCCCAATAGAACGGAAGCTCTAAGACGAGCAGGGTTCCCACGGATTGACCAAAGAAAGCGATGATGGTCCTGGGAGTCCACCGGCCGCGGAAGACGCTTTCCTGGCCATCTCGGCGGTGCATGTAGGCGGGATTAGCCTACTTGTGAGCTCACCCTTACACATGAAGCCGACTCCGACTTGGATCCTTAGCCCTTAGTGTGTATATGCTATCCAGAAATAAGGGAATCTTGGTCCTGGAGGCCTGTGTACCAAAGGCTTCGTGGAATCGCGCGTGGATGTAACCCGTAGCAGGAATGGACACCAACGGTGCTGGCGATACCAAAGGAGTTGATCTCACTCGACACCGCTCTGGCCGGTCTACCTATCGTAGGTATGCACATCACCCGCCCTCCCTCTCAAGAGGAGCCAACGGGCCGCTTGGGCGACTGCAGCAGGGCCGAGCGCAGGTACCTCGCCCGGATATCGTTGGATTCCGGTGCCCCCTTCGTCAGCACGTATTTGCCGCACAGCGGGAAGTGCGCGCTGCGCCCCTCCGGAGACAGGTCCAGACCAGAGTCTTCGGAAGTCTCCGACGGCAGCGGCACGTAGCGGTCCCCGAAGCGGTCCCAGCGGACGCCCTTCTGGCCCGGAGACTTCTCCGCTGGTACAGACGCATCATCACCGCCGGGTATCTGACGCTTCCTCGTGGTGGCGGTGGCGGCGGTGGTGGCAGTAGTGGTGGTGTTGGCGTCGAACATGACGTACTCCATGTAGGGGAAGTACGGCAGCGACGAGAACAGGCCCGGGCGCACGTTGTTCAGGGCCAGCACGGTGCCGCGGCGGCAGCGCGTCATGGAGACGCAGAGGTTCGCGGGCAAGACGGCGGGGTCCAGCGGCGGCGTCAGCTGCGGGTCGTACGACCAGCCCAGGTCGGCCTCCTCCTCGCCCTCCCCGGCCCCCGACGAGGGGTGGTCCTGGTCGTACTCGTACTCCTCGTACGCGAGGTTGAAGCTGCAGTTCTCGAGCGAGATGGTCAGGATGTCGTCGCGGTGCACCTGCACGGTGCGGCGGACCAGCGGTTCCGGTGCCCTCGCTGCCCGGTCCTCTCCCGGTCCTCCTTGCGTGCCCCCATCCGACGGGGAACCCCCGGCGGCCTCTTGTCGCTGGAAGGGCGTCAGCTTCATCAGCTGCCCGTCCCCCGCCCGCACGAACAGGCCCCGCTCCGGCCGCGTCAGGACGACGTCGACGGCCTTGTCCCAGGGGATGGCGCACACGGCGCGCGCCTCGCGGCAGACCCGGCGGAGCGCGTCCCGCGCGTGCCACACCGAGGGGTCGTACGCGGACACGTCGGCGTCCGAGTCCTTGATGTCCATGCGCCGCAGGTCGAGGTAGACCCACGACGGCGAGGTGCTGCGGTTGGCGCCCGGGTGGTCGTTGGGGATGCAGTGGAGGTTGAAGAAGTTGATGCCGGTGCCGGGCGCCGGGATGGCGGCCAGGTAAATGGCGTGTCTGATTTCGGGCGGCAGCTCGGGGAACTTGGTGAATGCGGAACCAGACTCTGAAGCTGATGACGAGGCGGAGCTTGAGTCGCCTGCGTCTATGTCTGAGTCCGAGTCCGAGTCGTCTCTTGACCGAAAAGGTGGTGATGGCGCTGCCATTGTGACGGGTGTTTCGCAGGTAGTAGTTTGAAACGCAGGTTCAATGAGCAAGCATGAAGATTGATCGATTGTCTCGTTCGTTGTATTCCTGTTCGACTCAATATCATGCAGATGAATGAGAGCTGCGAACTGCGAGCTGCAAGTTGCGAGCTGATGAGAGTGAAGGGCGATGAGCTGAAGCAATGACGACATGCACATATGTATACATATGGGTGCCCCGCACTCGAGACTTACCTAGGTAGGTACCCTAGGTACTTAGGCAGGAGGGATGTTCTCCAAAGAGCCTAGGGCAATCTGTAGGTACCCGTATGCAGAGTGCATTTGCGCTGTATTATAGCCATATATGGTACTTTGCCCCCACTATAGCCTTGGATCCATAGCGCATTGCCCGCCGTCTTACAGCGTGTTCCCACTGAAAACTCGAGATCTATGGACATCGCAGCCTGGGTTCTTGACAGGACAAACATCCACGCACCTCCTCATCTTACAACTAGATACGTACGCAACAGAAGACAGAAGCACGCGAACCCGGTATATATTTACGTGTAAACTGTATCAGCGAGTACGTTTGGGCCCCCGAATCGGGTTATTGGCAGCCAAAATCCAAGAACAAGACGCGTTGAAGTTTCCTTGCTCAGGAGCCGGACCACGGCACTTTTTTTTTTCATCAAGACAAACCACCATCCGAGACCAACACGCTCTATCCCAATTTCTCTGCTCGCAGCGTCTCCCGCAGGCCTAGATATCAACTCTACCTGTACACCATAACCAAGAGATACGTCCCCAATGCCTCCCCGAAGACGCAAGCGCGCCACCGCGGCCCAACCAGCCGCCCCATCGCCGCCAGCCGAAGCAGCACCAGCACCAGCAGCACAACCCCCCGCCTCCGACCACGACAACGAGCCCCAAGACTCCGACCCCGACGACGACAATGCCGCAGACGCGGACGCGGACGCAGAGACGGGAGCATCCCCCCTCTTCAACACGACCTTCGCCACGTACCGCGCCTCCCCGCTGTACACGGGCGCGCACCCGCTGACGGCGGCCCGCCTGGCCGCGCTGTCGCGGCGCCTGCGCGACGCCCTCGTCGGCGACGTCGTGCGCGGCGTGCAGGTGGGTCTCGAGGGCGACGCCCCGGCCCTCGGGCGCGCCGGCGCGCTCGTGGCCGTCGACTGGCGCTGGCTCGACCTCGAGCGGGTCCTCGGGGGGCCCGAGCCGCCGGGTGCTACCCGGGGGGGCAGGGATACGAGCGCGGAGCTCGGGAGCTCAGGGAGCGGCGGCGGCGGGGNGATTGAGCAGGGGAAAGGGATATATACATGCTATTGGCGGCGCGGTGGCGGGTATTGCGAGAAAGAAAGGAGAGATGGGCGATGGATGTGTGTGTGTGTGTGTATCGAGGCTGCGTAGATGTGTGTGTGAGTACCGGACTTGAAGACTGAGATTAGGCTAGGCTGACTACTTGTTAGATGAAGATGAAAATGATACCCCCCCAATGAGCAAAAGACGTATGCTCGCACATTTACATGTGAATGAATCACTGATGCATGAGATGCTTCGGAATATAACGAAAATAATATAAATACCTACAGGACTCACAACTCACCAGGCGCTTAGCTAATCGATGTATCCCCCTAACAATGACGCCCCTGCTTTCCACAGAATGATACAGATGCTCGTCACCCCTTGACATGAATCAACAGCAAGTCTCATACATGCATACTCGAACACGGTCCGATCCCCAAGCAGAGTCTTAAAAAAAAGACATTCATATATACTAGACAGGACGCAGACAGGCCAGGCCCTCTGGCTCTGGCGGCCCCGGTTCATGGTATAGGTAGGTAGGTAGGCTATAGACAAATGGGTATGGTATGACGGAGGGTATGGTATGGTCCTAAAACGGTGACGACGAGGGGTGCCTCCTCCCCTTTCCCTCCCCTTTCCAGCTAATCCTACACGCCTTCGACTTTCCCTTTCTATTTCTCTCTCTTCAAAATACATCAAAAGTGTCTATGCCTGCCGACTTCCGTTCCATTAGGTACGTGGCAGTCATAGGGGTTTGCAGGAGTCCCGGCCAGAGACCAACAACCCCAGCCCTAAGTGATAAACCGAGTATGACGCAGTGTGGTGTATAATCCCACCACGTCTCGGTGCACGTCATGCGCATCGTGCATGTCGTGCCATGCTGTGTGATAAGATTTCGTTCGAACGACGCCCGTCTCGTCTAGGTCCTCCTCCCTGGCCTAATGATAAGACTTGGCGAGCGTGAGTAGTCATCATGCGCCTCCCCCCAAAATAGGGCAATGTATAGAATAGGTATACGCATGCCAAAAAAAATCAATGCACAACTCCGTCGACGCCGCCGAGGAATCGCCGTACGCGTCCAATCTCCAGCTCGCCCTTCTCGCTCTCCACGGCGCGCAGCAAGCCGTCGACCACAACATCAACGTCGACCTCGGGCACACCGGTGCACAATGACACGACGCGGCGGTACTTGATCTCGACATCCTTACTGCGGCCCTTAAGCGCATCGACACCTTTCCTAGTAGCGCCGGTCCGCGATCTGAGCGCTTGTATCCTCGCGCGGAGTACTGCCGCACTGGGGAGCGCGGCTGCGTTTGGCGCATCTCCATTGGACGTCGACTCGAGTGCTGCGTTTAATTCCGTCTCCCAGGCATCGCTCGTGTCGAGGCGGCCGTGGCTCTGTTCTAGGCGCAACAAGCGCTTCTGTTCTTCGTCGCGGCCGCGGCTGAGGTTGGCGATCTTCTGGCGCGTAATCAACTGTGTTTTATACGCCGTTTGTAATGTCTCGAGCGTGCGCCGAGCATCACCTAGTTGCGTCGAGGTAGTCCGCAGAGACGTGTGAAGTGAATCAAGGTCTGCCTGCTTCTTCTTCAACTCCGACTGGAAGCTCGTTGAAGTCTCGTTTAGGAGGTGCGTAATGGCTACCCTATGTTAGCATTATCCGAAAAGTGAAAAGGGGGAGATGCGGTAGGAGGCCGGCAAACTCACAGGTAATGATCTCGTCACTGCTCTCCCGGGTCTTCTGGCTGTTGCCAAGAGCGCCCGTCTTGTCTGACCCGATCAATGCACCATTCACACCATCCTCTCCGAGGTCACTGCCAATTCCGAAATCAACCGGCTTCAGGCCAGCCTTATTGGCAATATTGGGATCAGCACCCACTTCGAGCAGCTGCGAGATTATGCTTCTGTTGCCAATGCGAGCCGCAATATTTAGCGCAGTATCCCCCGACTTGTCCTGCGCATTTACTATCTCGCTCATGAATCGCCCAATGCCCATCTTGGGATGCGCGGCGCTTCCAGCACCAGCAGCTGCAGCCGCAGTTTGACTGCTCGGCGCACTCCCTTGCCTTACAACCCACTCGAGAAGGCTCTCGAGGTAATACCTGCTGGAATGGCTGCGCCCCTTTACGGCACTTGTGACGGCGATGTGATGTAGGACCGTACGTCCCTTGTTATCTCGAATGTCGATGGTATTGCCCAAGACATCGAGCAGCTCGGGAAAAGAGACTTGGTCGGAGTTGTTGGTCACTGCCGAAGCTCGCATCAATGCGGTTTCACCTGAGGCATTCACTCGAAATGGATTCGCGCCCGCCGATATCAGCGCCCGGAGCAGAGGCATTCGTGCCAGCGTGGCTGCCCAGTGCAGGGCAGTGTGACTTGATGTGTCAATGGGGAAGTCTAGGTCCAGGGGTCCTAATGTCCGAAGAGCCTCGCTCTGGGAGTAGTCGGAGTCATTAGCATTGGGGTCGAGGAAGAGCCCCATCAGCAAGCTGCGCTTCTGTTCACCCTCCTCGGATACGTCGAAAGGTAAGGGTGGCAGCGGCATGTTGTCGCTTTCGTGGATGTCAATGCCGGCTTGGGAATAGACGAAGGACTCGTTGGGTTCTGTGGGCGAGCCAGGGTAGTTATTGGCGTATATCTCCATGGATTGCGAGGCGTAGCCGAAACTGTCGGCAGGCGTGACTACCCTTTGGCGCTTCCGCGGCGGTTCATCACCATTGAATATGTGTGTGTTCTGGGTCGAGTAGGCGGAATCGGCGTTCTGCCCGTAATCGGAAGCAAAGCTCTGTTGCGAGTTGCCGGGGTACTCATCTATGTTCTGCATCGATGACTGCCGACTGAAGCTGGGAGGTCTGGTTGGACCATTGCGTCCCCGGGGGCCGGGCGAATCGAAACGAGCCTTGCTAATAGCGGCAACTGCGGTCGATGCTGTACTCGAGATGTTCTTAAAGAAGGTTCCCGACAACCCGTTGGTACGCCCCTCATTGTTCTGACTATACATGCGCTTCCGTTGCGCAGCCATAGCTTGCTCCTTGGTAGGGGTATTCAAGTCGCCTCTGCCGGCAACGCCCCCATCTTGGCCCATGTCATAGGTCAATAGGGGACGCAACAATTCTTCGACGCCGTACTGGCGGCACACCTCAACACCCCGTTCGAACCTGATCCATGTGCCCTGGTATTTGCCGTAGCCGCCTTGCACCTTCTCATGTTCGCCGGTCTGGATCTCCTTCTCCAGGATCTTGGTGCGCTTCCCCTTGTCGATGCTAGCGACTTTGAGGATCTGGGTGGCATTCAACCAGCTGTCATTCCGCCGGCGCATAACTGCAATGCCGTTCACCTCCATCTCGTACACATCTACACCAGAGTACACAGCCTGAATAACGTCAGATCCAAATACGGTGCATACTTGAATACAGGGATTACAATGCGACTCACCGAGTAGATCTGCGGGCCTTCGGGCATATGGCCCTGTCCATGGCCGTTGCCCATCCTCATGCTGGAGTCGGAGAACTGACGATATGGCTGGGATGGTTGGCTCATGTTGAAAGATTGTTGTGAAGAAGGCTGCGACTGTGACATCTTGGTGTCCTTGGTCGCAGCGTCTATGCTGCTCCTCCTACCAGGGGCTGCAGGTTGTGATGGGGGAGCGGGAGGAGCGGGAGGGGGGTAGGATATCGGGTGGGAGTTCGGCAGAGGTTGCACGGAAGAGGCAGGAGTTGACGTGGGAGTACTAGGGATATTCGGTCGTTGATGAGCGGTGACGGTCGCCGTGGAGGCCATTCCCTAGTGGCCGAAGCACAGACTCGAGGTAGGCAACTAACTAGTATTATTCAATACTCCAGGGTTCAGGGTTGACAAAAGTCCAACATAGGCCTCGGCGAAGGCGGAGGCCAACAAGGTATCATAAGCAGATTTGCAAGCAGCGACTGAGCAATACGGCGTCGAAGCTGGCGATGTAGAGCGTTTCCTGTTTCCTAGTTCCTCAAGGGGGCGGTTTGGAGGAGTATAGCGGCAGATGTACGGAACTGAGGCTGCACAGGCAGGCAGGGAGAAGACGAGGCGACTGTGAGGATATATTGGACTCGGCTATGCTAGTAGGTAGTTAGGACCCGGAAGCGCATGCCGAAGACAATGCGGTTGTATGAGCAGTTAGACAGAGCTAGGCGCGCAGTGACAATGTGCAGGTTGCGGTAGCAGCATCGGCAGCATGTGGCATTAATGAGGAAAAGAAGAGGTGGTGCGGAGGGTACGGGGAGGGTACGGAGTGACAGGGCCGACAGGGCAGCAGACGCGCTAGCAAATCCCTTATCGGGGGGGGGAGCGCAGTCGCGACAGTATCTCGCAGTCTCGTGGGCTCAAGGTCGATCTTCGCAGCAGCTCTGCCCTGCCCTGCCAAAGATGGAAATCAATTAAAAGGTGGGAATTGGGAATAGTGCAGCGCGCGGGTGTCGGCGAGGGAACTGGGGACTGAGACCTCTGGGACGTGTCAGTTTCGTGACAGCGTGCAAAGTCGTGGCTGAAGGGGGGGAGAGCAAGACACGCCGGGCACTGGCATGACTGGGACACGCGCGGGCCATTGAGATGAGAGCGAAAATAAGAAAATAAAAAAGGTGCTGTGAGCACGGACCACAGCCTCTTAACACACACAAAAATGAGGGGAGCGAGACCTATGGATGCGAGGTTAGGTACATCTGTACATCTGTACCTACAGCAGATGGATGCACCCGGCACAGCGTCCTCACCGTCCTCACCGTTGAGATCCTCACCGAGAACCCCAGTCTAAAATACATCTGTAGATAAGATAAAGCACCTAAACCTAGGCCACCTTCCATGGGTCAAAGCTAGGCTCATTCTTTCAGTTGCATCCATACCTAGAGGTACCAAGGTGTAGTCATTAGGACTTGCCCACCTCCCTTCTCATATCCAAGGATTCCATCTATGTTCGTTATTCGTATCTTCTGCTTCAGCAACTAGAATATCGCAGTAGGCGGGAGCTAATTCAAAAAGACAATCGACTCCATTAGCCAAGACATGACAACTAGAACCAGTTGACCACTCCGCCGCGATGCCCGTCCAAATCTCCCTACAGATCCCCCATCCAAGCACGCCACTCCATCTCTACCGACACCTGCTGCGCGAAGCCTCCTACCTCCCTCCCCTGTGCCAACCCTGGATAGCCGAGCGGGTTCGATCTCGCTTCCGCGACTGCCGCTGGTCCACGAAGAGAGACGCCAACGTATACATCAAGCAAGCCCACCATGACCTGCGCTACCTCCGGTCCGCCAACGCCGGCCACGTCGACCGCATGCTGCACCTATGCTACATGGCCACGGGCAGGGTCGGCAAGCGACGCCGCCAACTGGCCTCGAAAATGCTGACCAAGGGCCCTGCCACAAACTCTGACGAGCTGGACAGCGATATCGCGTCCGAGATGACCCGTCCCGGCCCCGCGCGAGAACCCGACTGGCTGGACAACTGGTCCGTCGACGCGATCAAGGCCATCGCGGCTGCGCAGGTCGAGCGGCAGGGCAGCGACTGGCCCTACCAGATGCGGCGCATCTTCGATCCGGCCCGCGCCATCCCCACCGAGAATGCCTTCGGACGCCCGCTCACCAAGAAGCTGGCGAGGAATAAGCTGAAGAGGCATTGGGCGTCCGTTCTTCGCCAGCTGCTCCCCCCGCTTCCCAAGGGCGAGTGGGCGCAGCTGGGCACCTTGGCACGGGGCGAGGCGGGTGCAGAGAACTACCGGGCTGCGAGGAGGAGACCGGTCGCGCAATCAAATCTTCACCCCCCGACGACGGACGCGGCGCCGTGGGACTGGACGGAGCATATCACGAGGCCGGTGCGGTCGATCGAGAGAGGGACGTCGCGTAGCATGAAGAGCCTCACCGGCCGCGAAGACGAAGACCCCCGAGGGCACGGGCGGCCCATCGGCGTGCGGGTTATGAGTCCCAGGAGGCTCCGGCGCGGCATATACAGCCGCATCTGGGAGGTATCCCCCATCATCGACAAGAACCCGACGACGAAGAAGACGACCGTGACCTGGGGCAATCGCGAACTGAAGATATCGAACCCGGCGAAGAAGGATCTCCAGTTCTTCCAGGGCATCAACGAGACCGGGTCGTTTGCGAAGAAATCTAGAGGTAAATCTGCAGGTAGAGAGCAGCAGCCAGTTAACCGCTAGAATACCTAATCCGCTATCTATGCCCAACCAGGCCCGTCGGTGCCAAATCGGGTATGAACACAACATGATGATATCATGATATGGTGAAAAACAGTCGTTGTTCTTAATCTAACAAGCCCGCCAACCTCGTCAAGCCCTCGCGATCGACCCGCATGCCCACCCACTCCTCCATCGCCCGCGCGCCGATGGACTCGTAGAACTTGATGCTCGGCTCGTTCCACTTGAGCACGCTCCACTCGAGCCGCCCGCCGCCCGCCGCCACCACCTCGCGCGCCAGCTCGACGAGCAGCCTCCTGCCGTAGCCCTTCCCCCGCTGCCCCGGCCGCACGAACAGGTCCTCGAGGTAGATGCCCGCGCGCGCGCGCCACGTGCTGTAGTTGTAGAAGTACAGCGCCATGCCCGCCGCGGCGCGCCCCCGCTCGTCGAACAGGAGCAGGCACCGCGCCGGCCGCGCCGGCGACGTCGGCTCCGTATTGGGCGCGACCGAGGTCGATTCCACGCCGTCGGCGGCCGCGAAGGCTATCGTCGATAGCAGCGTCGCCTCCGTCGCCTCGACGGCGTCGAGCTCGTGCTCGTACTCGGCGAGCTCGCGGATCAGCGCGAGGATCGTGGATACGTCTAATAGAGAAAGAGAGGGAGAAAGGCGGGTCAGTACCGGTACCGTCTTGCCCGGTTGCTAGAGGTCTTACCTTCTCGACGGGCATGCCGGATTTTGCAGGGCGCCGGTGCCATTGTGGTGTCACGATTCGGGGTCTTGGCGATGATGGTCTCCTCTTGACATAGAAATCTAGTCGATACTCTATTTTTTTTTCCCCTCGTTTTTTTTTTTCTCTCTTCAAGATCACCGAGGCTGTTCTTATACATCGACGGTGACGCCCTTTGTGTTGTCTTCAGCGTCGAAATGCGGGACCTGCTAAGCAAAGCATGCAGGGTCCGGTGAGGGGCGGAGGGGTAGGTTAGGCAGGAAGGAAGACGGCGGGGGACGCAGGCCCAGACGGATCGGACCACTCTGCGTCAATCGGGTCGGACCTTGTTGCGTAAATCGGGTTCCAGGGATGCAAGTAAGCAAGCATGGAAGCAAAGCAGAGCAGCCCTTGGCCTTCCTCCGTCAAACCCGAACCCAACTGTCCCAGCCTCTGGTTCGAGTCGGTTACGAGATCTATACCCCTTCTCTATCTGTCTTGACTACTGTGTCAACAACTACCTACGCAGTCTTTCCTTACCTCGAGAGACCCCGTTTTACACTTTAGTTCCGTCCTACCAAAGTTTTCTCAAGATCGTTCTCTCATTGCGGTCTTGAATTCTTCCACTGCTGTACAGATGCGGGGTCAGAAGTCGGCCCCGCATCTACAGGCCGAACTTGAACGTTGCTCCGCTGAGTCTTCGAAGAATGAGGCATGAGAACGGAGTTTAGCGAATGCTAACATGTTAATAGAAGATGATAGAAGGGAGCAACTTTTTTTCTGTAGCTGAGATCTGGAGCCGCTCTATTTCAACATCCGTCCTCTAAAGACTGAGACTGGAATCCAGCGGTTCTTTCTAGGGCCAATATGTGTCCTTCAAGGATTCGACGCATCATCGCATCGTTCGCCAATATTTCGGTATTCCTCACTGCATACGGACTCATTGAGACTGTTCCTCTCGCAGCGACCGTCGTGGGCACCCACGAGTGTTCATGTCTCGCACGAGCGTGCCGTATGAGGTGCCCAGCTCCGTGGAGCCCTATCTCTTGCGCTCAGCTGCAAAAACGATAGGTACATGACGAGAGCGACGTTCTCTTACAAAATTCATGGGCCAAGGGGATATTAGGTCGCCGACCTCCTATATACAAGATTACGTCAACGAGGACCTAGACTGAGAAATGCGCCTATAGCTCCATGGCATATAACGGTTATCAGACCGGTATCAGAAGACGTGGTACGATGGCAATATAGGGCCTCCTAGTTTGTCGACATGCTTTAATTAAGCATCAGGATGTTCTGTTATATGATGCGTACCATTCGCCAATATCCGGTGTTATGCGTGAGTTTAACCAGGTTATATGAACCCACGGGCTTCGGCGACCATCCATCCATGGACAGTGCTCGTTGACCGGCGTCTATAGAGACCCAACTGATCACACCCAACGTCTCCATATCCTCATCGCAGGATCACACTCTACGTATAGTATCTTTTCATTGGGAATTTCTTACTAATGATTAGGAGCCGTGGTCGTGTAGTGTCGGGTTATATAGAAGGTCTTATAGAGTTGCCGTGAGGGCTACCATGATTGCAAGAGGTTTGAAAGTCAATTTATAGAATGCTATACTGTAAGTCATCAAGACTACCTCAAAATTCGTCTCTTAACGACGCCTATAATAATCTCTGCACTTCTAGATCGCGGCGTTACATTGCCTATGATGTACCTCCCATTCGAACATAACATATTGCACCGGTCTATACGGCCAAGCTGACCAGTTTGCAGTGCAACCATGCGAGGACCCCGTTGGTATCTTACCCTTCGCTTCTTAGATTGCTATGCAACGCTGTATCTTCACATTTTCCTAATCGGGAAATTGTGACAGCTTTCTGTTAAATGTTCGACAGACTTCGTCAGGAAACTCTGCGAAGTCTAACCGCCGGCCGTCTAGTTCTCTTTTCGCAACGCGCGATAGGACTACTAGTAAAATCACCGACTCGAGACCTCTGCTAGTTGCACCATCACCAAACTTATCGACTGTAACCCATGTCCCGGGTAGACACACTACGCTACCTTGTCATTCTATAGGACCTTATGCTCCTGATCACAGGAGACCCAATGCGAGTCCACACGCTTATGGGTAACTGGGCTACAGCACAGGTTCCCGGAGTCATAGCTGGTGAAAGTCCCCTCTAATGGCCTGAACTTTTAATTACGTGAAGATTGAGGTTATTGCGAAAAGCAGTCAAAGCAATCTGATACCTGCCACTCCTTTCGCTACCAGTCCTAACTAATGAAACCCCGAGCAAACCCCCAATCCAACCACCATTTCCGCCCCAAACCAGAAGCCACCCAATCCAACCAGCTCAGTCATGAGCCATGTACTAACTTCACAAGCCAGGTAGTAAGTATTCGTCTACACCACCCATCCCTCAGGCAACTCACCCACCCACGCGCCTCCGTCCCTCCGCCCCTTCCCTCACTTCCCGTTCGCCGGCGGCGTAGCCTTGACCGTGACCAGGACCTTCCCCTCGCGCGCATCGGCCGTGTCGTTCCAGTTGAGGCTCCAAACGCCCTCGACCCCCTCCGCCACCGGGACCGCGTACCACAGCGTGCGCAGGCGGGCGCTGCCGTCCGCGTCCTCGCGGTCCCGGTGCAGCGCCACCGACCCGTAGAAGACGAACCCGGAGGCGTCGGCGTCGGCGGCGGGCAGCGGCGCCGCCGCGCCCGGGGCGAACCCCACCTGCCGCGACGCCGACGACGGCCCCGGGATGAAGAGCGGCGCGTCCGTCCAGCCCATCGCGTTGGGCGTCGCCGTCGCGTTGGGCGCCGCGTCCGTGCTGCCGAGCAGGGCGTCGTTGGTGCCCGTCGTGACTTCGCGGGCGCGTTAGCGAGGAAGGGTGTTGAGAGAGGGAAAGGGGCGCCGCTTACAAGACACGGTCGCGGCGGCGGGGTCGCTGTAGAGCTTGGGGTTCCCCAGGAAGGCGAGGTCTAGGTCACGATAATCTCGGGTCAGCCTGCTGTATTCGAGGTGGTTACGCAAAGGCGGCCCGGCGTATGGACGTACCTCCGGAGGTGAACAGGGCGGCGCCGCCGATCCCGGGCCCGTAGGCGTACAGCCCGAAGGGGGCTGTGGGGGCCGCGGGGGCGCGCTGGTGGTTCGCCGGTGCGCCTGAGACGGCGAAGGGCAGCGCCAGGAGGGCGATGGTCGAGAGGGCGGGCATCCTGGTGGTGTGTCTACCGTAAGTGAGGCTTATAGACTGTGTAGCCTACGTGTATAGCAAGGGAGCTTGAGTGGACGATAGTCCTGTAGGAAAGTCAGAGAGGAAGGGATCAGCCCCGAGTCTACCAGGCGCTGCCCATGCTTTAATATATACCTACATAGATATATATTCATATATGGATACCTATCTACGGCTCCCATATCCAAACCTGTGAGCTGTGCCCACAAGCACACGGGTCGGTGAGTGGTTAACTCGGCAATGCAGCGTATCAGCTGCCTCTTTTGTCCTGCACCCGGAGCTCGACGGACTGGGGGCCCGCAGCATAGGTAGGTAGTCTAGAACTTCCCGCAGGCAGGCTGCGTCGTGATGTGGGGTGTTATTATCCGGAATGCACTGCAACCCAGGTATTATATCGTTGCGCCTGAGGGAGGGCTGGCCTGCCAGACTGTCAGACTGGCCGTCGAGAAACTCCGACTCCTTGCTTCGACACTCGTACATATACACATATGATGTAGGTATACGTACATGCACGCTCGTGCTTCCGCGCACTTACACTGCTGCAAATCCACGTAGGTACGGATCTCCGCGCGCCCCGTCGTACGAGGTCGTCCGTCCTATGATCGTAGACAGGTACCTAGATGGTGGCGGGACGGTGCAGATGCAGAGTCGCACTTGAGAGACGGAGGGGCAATACGGTTCCTACCTAGCGTATGGAACTGATTCCCAAACGAGAGACTACCCATCACTTGCATGTAGCTCCCGGAGGGATAACACTAACTTCATTGAGAGATGGATTTGTCAGCTGACTGTGTCAAGTATTTATTGACGGAATATTCATGCCAATTTTCCATGATGCTCTTTCGTTGCTATTCATAGCCTCTTGCGTCACATAAGACGGTATTACTCGTTCCGCTGTAGCTGTTCCTGGCGGCGCTTCACGTGCTTTAGGTATTATGCCGCAACCGGCTTACCCGTGACGCAGGAGCTCGCCAATGAGACTCCCCCTCTCACAGCCTCTCTCAGGACCCATTGTGTTGCAACCACGCAGTATCAACGTATGACTTCGAGGCTGGACCGGATACTTGCTAGGTAGTATATGTCTTTCATCGATAGATGTGGTTCATCATAGGGTTTGTCAGATATATTACATGCGAGGTAAGCTACATTTCAGTCTCCGCATGTAGGTGTTGTTTCTTACATATGGTAGGTAACAAGCTCCTAACTAGAAAACTTCAGTAGCTTGCATGAGAGGTTTAAGTATATGATGAAGAGTCGGCCATATCATTATCCGAACGGACACCCCCGTTGAAAGATTAGACGCCTGATGCTTCTACCGAACCTAGCTAAACCAAGAGACACTATCTATGTTCCGGTACTGTGGCCGTCCTCTACGCCACAGACACGCGACTAGGGATGTCAAAAGTATACACTTAGGAGATAAGTAGGTATATATACTTCTACATCCTCCTGATGCAAACAATATTACCATCATCCTGTTCTACCTGACTACACCAGCGGCATACCAAGTTTTCTGTATGTCTAGGTTTAGGAAGGGAGGACTCTTTGGGATACACTTCTTAGGTTAGCTGACAAGTTTTTGAATTATCTAAGGATTCGGGTATTAGTTATCTCGCTGGTTCCCACACGCGCGTTAATAATTCTCTTATAACGAATGGCCTAGCGCTTCCATTATCGCATCGCTGAAGTTTGGCTTTTGAATCCTTTCGGGGGAAGGGACGATTATCCCGTACCACATATATCTAACTAGCTACACACACAGACTCACCCCCCCCCCCCTTCTCTCTCTCTCTCTTTGTGTGTGTGTGTATGTCTGTATGTCAGACCACGTACACATGCCTCACATACAGAGCTTGATAGCCGTTGGTATCTATTTATCCCAGCTATTGTGAGCCTAGATGTCCCGTATGAGCTCGTGACACATCGAGTCGCTTTGGCATAGATTGTGAAGACGGATGCCAATGGGCCTTGATAATTTGTAGTCATGTTTATTGTCATCTTACGTCTAAATTTATCGTAACGATTACCTTCGTAGATGAAGGCTTAATCTGCTGCCACTGACTGAGTACAACTCATTTGAGACTTCGCCTCTCATGGCGAAGTGATCGTTGTTTTCTTTTCCTCAACCAAACAACAGCTACAAATATTATAACAACCATAGAATTATGTTACAAAAGAAGTGAGGCGCCCTAGTATGAAAATCGCCCACCGTTCAGGAACGAATAAGCTAGGTCTGTATATCTGTGTCATGCTACTCTATTGCGAGTTACTTATGCTACTGCGGACAAGACCCCTTGGACAAATCATCCGTGAATACCTCTTCATTTATATGGATGAAAATTTCACCGTCTCCTTGTGATTAGGTATGTTGTGAAAACTACGAATCGGAACATCATATTTCCTAGATAGAGAATGGAAGGAAGTTGAGGTCGCTGATTGCTCGTATCTACGAGATCTACCTGTTGGCAGAATAAGCCTCCGACATCACAATAAAACGATTCATGAAACTGCCTATTCGGGCCAATGGAGCCGCGCTAACGACTGTAAACTACCGATAATCCTAGCTGGACTACCGACATCTACGAAGACGATCTTTTCATTATGTGCGAGATATGTGCTGGGGCTGTCACGTCAGACGGGGTCGACATGTCGTGATCCACCGAACTTGAAGGCGTGCGAGAGCTCGCCCAATCACAAGGCCGCCTTCGTGCACATCATCCTCGTTCCTGTGGCTTGAAACAGAGATATCTATCTGAAGTCAGATATGGCTGTTATGGTGCCATGGCCTTCCCTACCTACCTGGGTTTGGTACGCAAAGCCCGGATCTATGGAAGAGCTATGCAGTGTGTTGCATAAGGTCGGCATACAACTCGCTATGATAGATCAACCTTAATTTTCATACTTCTCACTGGCTCCCATCAAGCATCTTACATACGCAGAATCGCCGCGTGGTCTCGACTCTCCTGGGCCAATATTAGAAACTATGGCTGAGGGAGAAAAGGCTCTAAGCCATGCTGGCACGGCACCAGAGTCGTCTGACTCTGAGTCTGCTGGCGTTCAGATCAATGAGAGGGCGTTACTGAGGAAGCTAGACTTGAGGCTCTTGCCTGCGGTGGGCGTCCTGTACCTGCTATCCTTCTTAGACAGAAGCAACGGTATAGTTCAAGACTTCCCGACTGATGCCAAATGAACCATTCACTGACTGGATCGTTTATAGTCGGCAATGCTCGCATCGAGGGTCTTCTCAACGATGTAGGCATAAGTGAGTTCGGCCACCAAACCGAGTGCAAAATCTATCACTGACCCTGCATTGAAGCCGGAAATCAGTACCTCACAGGACTGACGCTTTATTTCATTGGATATGTGATATTCGAGGTAGGCAACACCTAGGAAATCCACACTGATGGAACCCTGCTAATAGAAGTCAAGATCCCGTGCAACATCATCCTCAAGCGCACGACGCCGCAGATCTGGCTCCCGACGTTGACCATAGCGTGGGGTGTCGTGGCAACGCTCATGGGCATCGTTCACAACATGACAGGCTACTTCCTGAGCAGGTTCTTCCTCGGTGTGGCCGAGGCCGGCCTGTTCCCGGGTGTCGTCTTCTACTTATCGATGTGGTATAAGCGACGCGAACGCCAGTACCGCATCTCGCTCTTCTTCACCGCCGCGTCCCTAGCTGGTGCCTTCGGTGGCATTTTGGCCTACGTTCGTACCGACCATCTCAGGCTAGATACAGGACTCGTTACTAAATTTTTCTACAGGGCATTGGGAGGATGGCAGGCATCGTGTGGGCAACAGGCTGGAGGTGGATTTTCATCTTGGTTCGTGCTCCGAACCTTCGCATATATACTTGCACAACCCCTAACCATAGCGAACTACTGTAGGAGGGTATCTTTACCGTCCTTGTGGCCGTCGCGGCGTTCGGCTTTGTCCACAACTACCCGGCCTCCTCGAGGTTCCTAAACGACGACGAGCGCAAGTTTATCCACCAGCGCCTCGCAGCCGACAGCGACGCGACGCACGAGGAGCGCTTCACCTGGGGGGCCGTGGGCGAGGCGCTGAAGGATCCGAGCTGCTGGCTCTACGGACTCGGGTTCCACACCATGAGTCTTCCGCTCTACACGTTGTCCCTGTTCATGGTATGGAGAAACCTTCGGATAGAATGTGTAAAGGAGTTTGAAAGAAGGAACTGACGCCTCGATAGCCCACCATCATCACGAACCTAGGCTACAAAGCCGCCACGGCACAGCTTCTCACCGTGCCGCCGTACGCGTTCGCATTCGTGACAACAATCACCATAGCCGTGCTCTCGGAGCGTCTGGGGCAGCGGGCCGTCTTCATCATCGGGTCGGCGCTGTTCGGGGCGATCGGGTACGCGATCCTGCTGGGCAACACGGACCCCGTCGCGCGGCCCGGGGTGAGCTACCTGGGGGTGTTCTTCGCGGCCGGCGGCATCTACCCGGCGACGGCGCTCGTGCTGTCGTGGCCGGCGATCAACGTGTCGGGGCAGACCAAGCGCGCCGTCGCCAACGCGCTGCAGATCTCCGTCGGCAACCTCGGCGCCGTCATCGGCACCCAGCTCTACCGCGCCGCCGACGGCCCCCGCTTCGTCGTCGGCCACGCCGTCGCCCTCGCCTACCTCGTCGCCAACGCCGCCCTCGCCGCGGGCCTGGGCGCCCGCCTCCGGGCCCAGAACCGCGCCCGCGAGGCCGTCGCCGCGGAGATCCGGAACGTCGGCGAGGTCGCGGACTGGCGCGGCGACTCGGACCCGCGGTGGCGGTTCGAGTATTGAGGGGTGGGTCTTCAGGGGCGTATGCGTATTTTTGTATACGGTCGGAGATGTGTTAGATTAGTTGCAGGTATGTAGACCATGAGATAGAGTGTACCTAGGGAGGGATATACATGGTGACAATTACCTGACCCTAAGTGTTAAACTCTGATGAAGAATGGAGTATCTTTCTATGATTTGGTATCACACTACCAATCCCGAGGAAGATAAAAATTCATTAAAAGTGTTCCAAAAAACGCCTGCCACTGTGCCCAAGAACCCGCCGTACTTCCTCACCTGCCGCTCTTATCCAGCCCAGCCAGGCGCCGAAAGGCCGTATTCTCCACAATCGGGAACTGGCCGCCGAGCACATCGACATCCTCCCCCCTGACCAGCTGCTCCCAGTGCCTCCCCATCGCCACCTCGGCCAGGAAGCGCCCGAGGTCCCGCGTCGGGCTCACGTAGCCCGGGACCAGGCGGGCGACCGGCCCCAGCGCCGCGCGCGCCGCGCGGTGCGCGACCGACGGCGCCGGCAGGTACGCCCGCACGGCCGCGTGGCCCGCCGCGTCGACGAAGGCCGGCCGCACCGACGATGCCCGGAAGCGGTCCCACGGCGGGTTCGCCGCTGCCGCTGCCGCTGCCGCCGCCAGCGCGGCCTCCGTCTCCCCCTTGACCCGCGCGAAGAGCGTCGCGAACCGCCCCGGCGTGGTAGTTGCTCCGGCCCCGGACACGTACACGAAGTTGAAGGGCTCGCCGCCGCCGCCGCTGCCGGGCGCCGGGGCGAGTTTCTGGAAGGCCGACGCGGCGGCGAGCGCGTAGTCTTTGGTGATCTTTATGTATTCCCTGCGCGCGGTGTTAGCAGTGTAGCTAGGTACCGTACGGTATATGATCCTTTGCTGTTGCTACCTACAGGAGTCGGGCTTAGGTAGGTAGGTAGGTAGGTAGGTAGGTAGGTACTTACTCCTTGCCGACCTGGGTCTGGCTGATGCCGAGGGCCCAGACGCAGCCGGTGGCGCCCTGCAGCTGCGCGAGCACGCCGTCGTCGTACCTCTCGAAGTCCTTGTGCAGGATGACGTTGATGCGCGGGTCCCTGGCGTCCTCAGCCATCTTGACCGGCCGCCGGCTGAGGATCGAGATCTTGGTCACCTCCTTCATCCCGATCATGGCGTCGAGCACGCCCGAGCCCACGAGGCCCGTCGCCCCGGTGAGAATGAGATGCATCGCTAAGGTAAATGTGTCTATGTGAGTCTCGTCGAAGCCTTGGTATAAGTAGATAGGTGCTAGCAGAGCGGTTGAAAGTAGATTACTAGGATTTGTAGGTTTTTCGTCTGCACTTCACCATATATCAAACCAAACATTGTGTCAAGTTGGCCGGGACTTTGAACACCTATATAGCCACACAAACCACCCCTGACTTCGACAAGAGATCGGAGGCATCCGTGATGACACGAGAGACTAGTTACGCGTTAAGACACCTGTCTGGAATGGTTTCTACCTCGCCAGCAACCCGCAGGCAGCTGAGAGGCAAGGCAGCGAGTCAGAAGACGTGGCTAGCGATCGCGTGGTGGAGCTGAAGATGTTCGGATGGAAGCTAGCGGATTTATGCCCCGGGAGTCCGTCCAGCATGCATTAACTCCGTACACTCCGCCCGGGCTTATGATAGTGGCTGAGTCGATAGCCTACCTTTCTTCCATCTACGGGCATCGGGCTGACGGAAACGCCCTTCATTCTGTCAAGTCATGGCCTACCTAGAGCCCAAGGCCTATAAGGAGATTATGGATATGGTGAGACAGTATGGAAACGAAAGCCTTTAGAATCAGGCAGGCGACGACCACGTAACCTTCTAGTTAGACCGGTATACGACCAACCTGTTTTGAATCATCCGCTTAGAGCCGGGGCACAGAAAGAAGACGTCTTTCAAGCGGTAGAATAATTATACTGTAAGTCAAATCGATTCCCCCAAATTGGTAATTGGGGCAGTCCAGCAGAAGACGCTATGTCCCGGCTCTAGAGTCTCAGGCCAGGGCCTGGCGATCTTTTCCTGTTGACCTCTTTGACGGCTTCAAACATTGAAACCGGCGACTTGCGGTTTCTGCAGCTAGTAATGCGGAGCTATTGACTATTGGTCAACCGTATACATTTCTAGGGAGGATCACCACTTGGACTGGCATGCGCTGGGCTGTATACCGAAGAAGTCGGACCAATTTCTGCCCTCTCCCAACTAACCATCTTCCGTGTCGTTTGATGGGTGATTCTGAACGTGATCGAACATCCTTAGGAAGACTTCCTCTATCACAGTCTACATGGTCGCTAATAGTGTTGGGCTTGAAATTGACCGAGTTGATTCACCGGTGAGGTCTATGGCTAATTGGCGGCAACAGATAAAGCGTAGACAAAACTTCTGACGTCTTCGCCCGAGACTTCAATGGATGGTCGAAGATGGTGTCCACGGAGTTGGATGCCGCAATAGGGAAGTCGACAGGTCCGGTGCTTAGTGATGCTGTGGCCTGTGGCGCATAAGCCCCAGCTCTCAGGCGCGCCCAGCCAGTGAAGTTGCCTGTAGCTAGCATGCTCACATACATACAGCGAGAAACATCATTGAACAACAGGACAGGAGGTGTGGTGTGTTCGACTTTTTGTAGTCGTGCGGGCGTGGGAGGGCCTCACATCAGTGGCCAGTGCCTAGTTCGTCCGCAGGCCGTCTTACTACGTGAGGTAGCAGTAATGGCCTCTCGGGCTATGCATTCGAAATGCTTATTTCTGAAACTTGGACGGCGTGATGGGCTCCCGCTGCCCTTGTCGACAAACGCCAACATCAAGGCCCAAGGGTTCGGGGATGCGAGGACTGCAGCCAGACGTCATCCAATTGGTAGGGTTGTCAATATGCCGCAAGGTGATGTGACGCGACGAGACTCGGAGAGCGTCCCCATGAGCGCGAGGGATTTTTAAGCCTGCCCTTTTGAACCTTTTCGCAATAGAAACTTGCTCATGTAAATATGGAAATACTGTAGATACTCGAGCGTTCTTCTAGACCACTCGCTTCACCTGGCTGGTGCTTTGGCATGCTTTAAAAATAACACACACACACACACACGAACCGCGTCAATCAAGGCCGCATGGTATATTAATGTTCCATCCCGGATCCTGTCGTGGTGTGATTGCTTCCACACTTGAAAGCTTGTTTCCGTCAATCGAGAGAGACTCGATACGCGGTTGATGAGCGGTTGGGTTGCTTTACCATCGATGCCAAGCACTGGCCGGGCAATGCGCCAACCAAGTAGCCAATATGAGGTAAGGTAGGATTACGAGCCACAACTGGCATCCCTGGCCGGCCCTGTCGAGTTTGAGTCAAGCCCATCGCTTTGTTGTCGTTTGGTAAAACAGTAGCATTGTCGAGGAGTGTGAGTGAAGGACGCGCAGGGCTTAGTAATTCCAGTAATTCTAGAAGTTCTAAGCAGCGAATTCTGCGTCTTTTTTCCAGCTGGGTTTCCAGGTTTCGTGTTGCAACATGATCCCAGTTTGTTGTAACGGTTGCTGGTAACGCACCGGCGCTGATTTGTTACGATGCTATGGAGTTCGGAGTAGGGTTGGATGGACATTTGTAGGTGGGCGTAACGGGAACGCGCATCACGTGATGTATAATAGGTATTACCTATAACCGTCACAAGAAACACCCTCGCCTGCACCCTCGCCCTTATAACAAGGCCTTAGAGAGAGTTATTAGTACGTTCCCGCAAATTGAAATTTGGAATACGGAATACGCAAAAACGAAATATACGTGGGAATAAAATATAAAAATTATTATAATAAAATATTATATTTTATAAATTTTATATAAATAAATATAT
>JWIU01000095.1:147709-171491 GCA_000966885.1 Xylaria sp. JS573
AAAATATTTTTATATATAAAAAATAAAAAATATAATATTAAATAAATAAAATTAAATAATAATTTATAATATATATATTTGCTTATATAAAATTTATAAAATGCGATATTTTATTGCAATAGTTTTTATATTTTGCTCGCACGTATATTTCGTTTTTGCGTATTTCGCATTCCAAATTTCAATTTGCGGGAACGTACTAATGGTGCACCGTAAGGCCTGATAACTACCTAGCCCTTGAAGAGTGCGAGTTGCAGTGCGATTGCGGGTGCGGGTGCGGGGCGAAGACCAAGACTACCTACATCTGCCGCCCAACAAACACCCCCCAGAACTCATGACTTTGGCCGCCTTGGGGCCTTGGGATTGCCGGAGATAAAGCAACCTATTCAATGCTGGCACGAAACACTCCCGTCTCGACCTGTCGCCTCGTCATACCTCCGCAATTGACATACCGTAACAGCTTATTTCATGGCCCTCTCCTGCCAGCCTCGTCGGCACATCCGTTCGAATGGCTCCGAGTTCAGAACCAGAGACGAGAGATGAGGAGCGTCTCGCCGCCTGCTTCAACTGTAAGAAGTCCAAGTTAAAATGCGTCCGCCCCAGCGGGTCCGCCACCTGCACCCGGTGCACCCAGCGCTCAATCCAGTGCTCGGCGCCGCTCTTCCACGTGGGTCGACACAAGGGTGTCAAGAAGTGAGCTCTATCGTATTAACTTCTAAGGCTTAACGAGGATTAATTGACTGACGCTTCTCTCAGCAAGCACTCGGGGCTTGAGAAGGCCGTTTTCCAGATAGAGCAGGCCTTGAGGAGGTCGCATCCCGCCGCCATTGACCAGGTCCACTCGGCGGAACAGGTCAATGAGTTGCGGTTCCTGCTCGAGCGGAGCCGGGAACTCCTGAACGGCTCGCAGGGACTCGGCGGCCGTCTCCCGACGCAAAATGGCGCCGGGAACGAGCAGATGAGCACGTCCTCCCAGCAGACGTCCACTTCGCTAGGGACGTCGCCGTCACAGGCCGGCTCGCGCGACGACACGGCCGTGAACCCGAAGATGGAGGAGGACCAGCTCAGTCTGGACGACGCCGAGAACCCGCTGCAGCTGCTGGCCCGGACTTCCGAGCTGCTGTCGTCCATAGCGCCCCAGGCGAATGGTGCGGGGTCGACCCGGGCACCGTCTAAATCTACCTATAATCGTAGCGTCTCGTCGGAAGGCGACGACTTACAGAAGTTCTTCGGCCGTTTTCAGCCGCGGCTTGATGTCGGCGAAGACCTCGACCCGGTCGAGCTGGGGCTCATCACCCTCGCCGAGGCCGAGGCGCTGTTTTCCTAGTACGATGCTCGAACATCCCTCATGGGTTGCACAAGCACGAGGGCTAACGAAAAACTTTTGCTTCTAGTTTTTATGACAATCTCGCACATACGCGATGGGGCATCGACCCCGTGATACACACTGTAGACTTTGTCAGGCGCCGGTCAGCATTCCTCCTGACCTCGATAGCCGCTGCGTCGGCGCTGTTCTCGCCATCCATGGAATCGCTATACAAAAGGCTGTCGAATCACCGACAGAAGCTTGCCAATCTCATCATGGCAAGGCGGTACAAGTCCGTGGAGATCGTCTTGGCGTTCATGGTCAACATACCGTGGATTTCGGCCGGTGAGCATTGGGCCGACGACGAGACCTCGACTTATATATCCATGGCCCTGACGATTGCACTGGATTTGTCCTTAAACAAGATCATCATACCTTCTACCCCGGAAGCCCGGAGCCCCATAGACAGCCTCGCTACGTCTGATTGCATCTCCGGGCGAAAGGCACTTACTGTAGACGGTCTCGGCCACATTGACCCAGATTCATTATTAGGCCGGAGACTCCTCAGGAGAAGAGAGCGAACCTGGCTATCGCTGTTTGTTCTGGAGAGAGGGTAATGCAGTCCTATCCGCCCCCTTTTGGACCCGCTGGCTGACGTAAGTTTCTCATGCGCAGGGTCTGCCTGGCAAGGGGGAGGAATTATCTTTTGCCCATGTCGCCGCTCATTGAAAACTGTGATCAATGGCACTTAAGCGATCTGGCAGACAGGTGGGACGGCTCAATTGTATCAGTTGCCGTCCTGCGGAGAGACTTGGTATTTAACACCTCCATTTCAGTATTAAGTCCAAGCTAACCAAGTGCTTATAGGCAAACTTGATCGCAAAGGTGAGAACCATATGTGACAGCTATGTCAACGGTAGTAGCGAGTCATCCGTTGTCGACAGGTATGTCCGCTAAAATTGCAGTCTTAAACTCACTCCATCTAAACGGCACCAGTGTCAAAAGCGAAATCACCCTATTCTTCGACAGGTGGTATCAAACCTGGCCTTTCCAGATCGGTGACCGGGAGCGTAAGTCTCGACCTCTCGTGTATCAAGACAGGCTACCTAACAATACGGTGTAGAGCTCGCGTTGCCTCCGTATGTAGAGATCCTAGCATCCCATACCCGACTGTCGATGTACAGCTCCGTAATCAACCATGGCACCGCGCCTGTCGGAGCTCGGCACTTCTTCCGGGCTGCTGGTCTCTCGTCTGCACTGAACGTCCTGCGCGTGGCAGTACAAGGCGAGAAACAGCTGAGGTCGATGCCGAACAATACCGCCATCATGATCTCATTTGCCGCCTGTTTCGCGCTTCGAGTGAGCACGGTGGCGGACGGCCAAGCATCGACTCTAGCTCCCAGCATCCGGGCCTTGATCGCCGAGACCATCGACGTCTTGGAAAGGATAGGCTCAGCCCCAATCCAGCGCAAGGGCTTATCATGTCTATTTGCCGGTCAGCTAAGGCAGGTTCTAAAGCTCGCATCGCGGTCTTCGGAAACTACCCGAGCTCAGCCGGAGCCTAATGGGGAGGCGCCCGAAAACGCCACCATCTTCGCGGATATGAGTGCGGCTCAGATGACGAACCACCAGGGCACGTTGCAAATGCAGCAGTTGCCCGCGACGACGCTGCCGCCAGACTACTTGTTATTCTCAACCATGTCCAATGAAAACCAGCTGGACGAGGTGATCAACAACACCGACATCGGACTCAACGCGTTCTGGGAAGATTTCCAATTTCAGAGTGCCGACCTGGACTGGATGGACTGGTCTACGTTCGGGCCGTAGTGTGCGATTTTCTTTCACCGTACTGTATGTAGCGATTATAGGGCGTTGGGGGGTCAGCGATGGGAGCATGGGCGCGGCGTTAGCCTTCGGTCGAAAAGGGTTATGGACAGCCATGATTTCAATGTTTGCTCGTACGTCAAATTCTGTATCGTGGGAGACAATTGGAGGATCTTGTAGTTTCTGCCGTAGATGTTCTTTACGAGATACTGCGGAACCTTCCGCTTTGGAGATTTCTCGAATATCACTACAGACTGATAACAACACATCCCACTCATCACCCTAATTATCGGTATTCAGGACGAGAGATAAAGGGAGACCACTAGATGGTCGATTTCGGGACCAAGATATATAGTTCTATTCGAACTTATACGCGGGTGTTGCGGGTCGTTCACCTACTTTACCTACCATAACGAACAAGAACACCCCCGATCAGCACGCGCAAATACTTGAGGCCAAGCCCTGCAAGCTAAATGACAGGCAAGGACCCCTAGAATTGACGTGAGACCCTGCGGCGGGCAGCTATTGGCTCACCCACCTATCCTATCAGTTGTGTGTGCTTCGCGCCGTACTGGCGCGTTATCAGGTGGTCGTATTGCGGCATGAGACCCCTGGAATCACAGAGGGTATCAAAGATAGCTACTCGAGTTCTCGCAAAGCGAAAAGCGGCCTTGTTGCTTGCTGACCATAAGCAGCCGGCCGCCACCTTTATGATGTAGTTAGATATCTATCGCCTCCACGAAGTAGCCCTATCCAAGCCAGGTACTGCTTACTTCATTCACCTTACCCACACCGGAAAAGCCATCGGCACTACATCAAGCTCCGTAAGGGAATGGAAATGGGAACGGGAATGGACCGAGCGTGAATCTTTTCCCCGCGATCTTTCGCCCTTAAGCAGCCACTGTATTAGCAATCCCTGATTTCGCCCAACCCGCTTACCCCACACGCTAACGACCGTCTCCTCATCACCCCCAAATCCTGCCCCCTCCCCCGGAAGCTGGGCAATGGAAGCCAGTCAAGCGTGGTATGGAGGACGGGCCAGGGTGTACATAAAGTCGGAGCTTGGGGGGCTGGATACGTGCATGTTGTTGTGCCGATGTAGTAATCGTTTACGCCCTGACCCTGGACTCCCCCGCGTCCCCCGAACGATTGATCGACAAGGTTGGTCCCTTCGGGGCATCCATCACAATCTATCTGGCTTTTAAGCTCTGGCTGGCTGGCTGGGATCTCTTTGTCTCTCCCTATTTAGTCAGGCGTTGTCTCGGGATGGGGTGGGTTGTTTTGGGCCCGAAAGCTTACTGTTGGGTTGTTGCATTGACTTCTACCCCAAAACTCCAAACTACTACCTACGACGGACCTCGACCCGGCCACTCTCACTCCTCATCCAACCAGTCGGCCAGTCGTTCAGTCAGTCAGTCAGTCATTGCTTCCTTCTTCTTACGGATGAGGTTGCTTCGCGACAGCACAGTACTGCACGCTGCGATACGACACGCCACGCCGATTCTTGGGTGGTAGATCTTCTTCAGCTCCGCTGTATATGGTAGCAGTTATGTCGACGTCGGAGAATAACGAGGTCGCTGCTAGCAAGCCGACGGTGGAGGAGCTTGAGAAAGGCGGACTGGGGTTTGAAACGCGCGACGACGATGTCGCCTACGGCAGCAGCAGTAGCAAACACCTGACGCGCACGATCTTGTGGAAGCTGGATACGAGGTGCGTCCGACGATGATGACGATTCCCGCGTAACACGCCAACATTTTGTCTCCTCCCATTCCGTTCGCGCGCCCATCCATCCCAGTGGGCACGAAAGCGCAAGCGCAAGCGCGCGTGTATAGCTAGCTAGCTAGCTACCTCCTCCTACTCCTACTCCCACTCCCAAGTTCCACGCGACGAACATGTGACCTAACCTGCCTGTCTCGATGACGTAGGATCCTCCCCGTGCTCGCGCTGCTGTTCCTGTGCTCGTTCCTGGACCGGACCAACGTGGGCAACGCGCGGCTGTACGGGCTCGAGCGCGACGTGGGCATGACGGACCGCCAGTACGACCAGGGGCTCGCCGTCTTCTACGCCACCTACATCCTCAGCGAGGTCCCCAGCAACCTCGTGCTCAAGCGCCTCACCCCGCGCGTCTGGCTGCCCTGCCTCGCCTTCCTCTGGGGCGTCGTCGCCATGTGCCTCGGCTTCGTCCGCAACTTCGCCGACTTCGTCGCCGTGCGCGCGCTGCTGGGGTTGGTCTTTTATTTTCCCCCTTTCCCCCTAGGTACCTATCTCTATCTGGCTCTGTGCTTGTATACAACGGTACCTGTCGCTTCTTCGTGCTTTATACTCGGGATATGCAGGGACTGGAACTTGCCAATGAAAACCACCGGCGACTGACACGAAGTACAACACAGATTGACCGAGGGCGGCTTGCTTCCGGGCATGGTAGGCAGTGTAACATAGCTTTCCATTGGCGAATCACGGCTCACATAGATGACGCAGGTTCTGTACCTTTCGAGCATCTATACGAGGCGCGAACTCGCGATCCGAATCGGAATATTCTATACAGCCGCCTCATTATCCGGCGCGTTTGGAGGTAACTGACTTCGGATATATCCCTTTAGACCCGCGGGCAGAACGTCCATATCTGACAACGTACCTCAGGTCTATTGGCGCGCGGAATAGCCGAGATCGGCACCAAAGGCAATCTCAGCAGCTGGAGATGGATCTTTGTGCTCGAGGGCCTATTCGTGAGTGATAAATCTCTAATATTTCGTTAGCTATACTGACGCTGCTAATTAGACTTCCGTCGTGGGCATTGCTGCTTATTTCATCCTCCCCAATGGCATCGGCACCGCCAAATTTTTCACCCCTGGGCAGCAGAGGTTCGGCGTTAGCCGTCTTCATGTGGCGAGCGAAGGGAATGCAGGTCGTGAGAAGTGAGAAAGGCCCCTGTTCCGAGATAAGTAACATGAAGGCGTACTGACGGCTCTCCAGAGAGGCGCATGAAAAGTTCTCCTGGTCCGAAGTAGCCCGCGGCATCTTCAGCTTCCAAACCTGGTTCACGGCCTCCGCCTACTTCGGAATCCTCAGCGGGCTGTACAGCTTTGGGTTGTTCGTAAGTGATATCATGATACTATTCCAGCATCTCGCATTCTAACACACCACGTATCAGCTCCCGACAATCATCGAGGGCATGGGGTACACGGCCAACGAGGCCCAGCTCTGGTCCGTCATTCCCTACGCGGCGGCTGCCGTAGTTACTGGTATGTGTCTCCTATAATTCTCTCGTACAGTCCTGTAGAACTTACAGAAACTAGTTTTCACCGCATACCTCTCGGACCACTTCCAGGTCAGGGGCGTTATCATGCTATGTTCGCTCCCGGTGGCTATCATCGGGTACGGCCTCATCGCCAACATCGAGAGCAGCAGGGTCCAGTACGGCATGACCTTCCTCATGGCCGTCGGTCTCTACAGCAGCGTACCGCCCGTGCTCGGATGGCTGTCCAACGTAAGTCAGATGAATACTTGGCACATACACAGATGAGAGAGAGTTGCATCTCCATCTGTGCAGGGAATACGTGCCATTTTCCCGCGATCTGATTTGATCCGAGTGCTGATGATCTACTTCATATATTCAGAACTCAGCGGGCCACTACAAGCGAGCGACGACGAGCGCGCTGCAGCTCGCGATCGCGAACTGCGGTGGTTTCGTGGCCGTGTTCATCTATCCCAAGGCCCAGGGGCCGGCATACCACGAGGGGCACACCATAATCATGGGATTGCTATGCGCGGGGTGGTTCTTGTAAGCATATCATCACAATCCCCCTTGCTTATTGCAGCAGTAAGTTATCGTGCTAATAGGGATCCAGGATCCTCTGCAATGTGCTGTACTGCTGGAAGGTCAACCGCGACAAGGCGGCGGGCAAGTACGATAAGTACGTTGGGTACGGCGATGACCGCGATCCCACGTTCAGGCTGGTGCTATGATTGTGATGGATTAAAGGGGTTCCGAGTACGTGTCGGGTACAATTAGCGGAAACTGGTTCCGACCACACAGCGGTAAAGAAAACCTTTGATCGAGGTATAGACGACTCATCAGCCAGTTGTGGAGATTATATATGCGCGGATCGCTGATGATGATGCGCATGAGCTGTAATAGGACAGTCACCTCAGGGTCGTGTCTCGAAACTATGAATCTTCAACATATATCTCTAGTTGAGTACTTAGTTATGATCGCAATATCCGATGCTTGAAGACGACCCGCCGCATAGCCCGGGGTCAGTCATTTCAACGCACAACTACGATAAGAGCTCATGCACGAAGTCTGGGACGAAGTAAATGAGTCTATAGGAGTATCTCAATAATACTTGAATCTCGTTTCACGAGATTCAGCCTGCCGTATCTTTGTCTTCATAGCCTTGCCCTGTTTTCAGCTTCAATAATGTCCAAACGTTACATGCCCTTATGACACCCTGTATGTTGTATTCAGAGTCACTGTTTGGTATTGTACATGCGATGAAATCACCGACCCTGTCGGCGTTGGCGGGCCTACCAGGATCAGGATCGGCTTCGCAGCTAGCGCCACCGACCCACCATAGCTCGGACTGCTGGGATGGCGGGAACTTTTTAGCTTGTTCGCTCGGGGGTTTTTGAACCGCCGCCTCCTCATTCCCGCGGCATTGCCTCGGGATCATGTCATTCCTCATCCACCGAGTCTAAGGTAAGTAAGGTAAGGTCTTCGGTCTCTCCCGTCCTACCTACTTACCCATCAGTAAGTCAGTGAGGCGTATGTGTACGCTTGGACATAGATAGAAGAGTAAGACTGCCTAGACATATGACGTCCAGCGACTGCGCTGCAACACAACGCCACGCGACGAGTCGAATTGGTGATTCTTGGTAGAGGAGATACAGCAAGTCCCTATCTACCGGTACTATCTCCTACCTAGCGAGATGTCGAAGCTGTCGCCCGCCGTCAAGGCCCTCATCAACGCCGGCCACGCGAACCCGGGCTACACCCGCGCGTCCGCGAACGTGCGGCCCGTGCTCTCGCGCTTCGCCAGCGATGCCGCCGAGAAGAAAGTCGGCCTGCCCGCCTGGGTGACGGTGTCGGTAAGCCAGTCGTCCCAGTCCCGTCCCGTCCAGTCCGGTCTAGCACGGTCGAGTCTTTCCTGGACTCAATTGCGCCTCATGCGGGACCAATTGGGAAATACTGAATGGATTGATGGGCTGACCGGTAGACGACGATGATGATAACCAGACCGCAGTCTCGGCAACCCTGAACTGTCCCGAAGCCATGACGCAGATCTTCGAGCTCGCGAACATGTCGTCCCCCTCCCCCTCCTCCCCCACAGAGCAGCGCACGCCGGCGCAGAACGCCGAGCTCATCCGCGAGGTCGGCCTCAAGTGCATCTCGTTCAACGGGATCCCGCGCAGCATCAACACGCTGGGGGCGTTCCACGGCAGCCTTCCGGAAGACGTGCAGGCGGCGCTGGCGCAGACGCCGCCGACGCGCGACGTCAACCCCCGGAACCTCGCGGCCCGCCAGGCCGACGGCCTCGCCCTCTGGGACGGCGTCTACGCCGGCTTCGAGCGCCGCCTGCTCGCCAAGCTGGCCGCCTCGCACCCGGACCTGCCCGTGCACATCCTGCAGGGCCACTACGCGACGCTGCTGTCGAACCCGAGCCCGAGCCCGAGCCCGAGCTCGCAGAGCGCCGACGACGCCGCCAACGCCGCCCGGAGGCCGCCGGGGACCGTCGTGGGACGCGTGCTCACGTCGCTCGTGGCCATCGCCTGCCTGCGCGCCCAGACCGGCGTCGGGCCCCAGGTCGTCTCGCACGTCTTCGGCCTGCGCAAGGCGTACGAGCTCGGCCACGCGCGCGCCGCCGGCGAGGAGCCCGTCGCGGGCGGCGAGTGGCTCGCCGCCGAGGACGGCAACATCTGGCTGCTGGAAAGCATCGACAGGCTCGTCGACGTCATCGGCGGCGGCGCCGGGACGACGTTCGCGCCGGGGTTGCGGCCGAAGTTATGATCTACCCGATCTGATGAAAGGGGTGCTGGTTATAGCCGAACGGGGCCTGTACGTATATTTTGCGTGCGTGGGAGATTACCAATATCAGATTAGACAGATGAAGTTCGGGCTCTTGTACGAGCCTTGACTGAACAAGAATTAGGATGACGTGAACGAGACATAACTGTAAATAGTTCTTAGACCGAAGCTTTTAAGATGAAGATATTCGATTGATTTAAGCTGTAAGATGATGATACTGAAATTACACTTCTTAACTCATATAGTCCGTACCCAAGTCCAACGCCTGCTTACATTGTCGATCTACCAATGCAACCAACTCACGCACGGTCTAGAGTCCTCCCTCCACGTCTCTCTAAAACGTCTTGACGTCCTCCGCGACCTTGAACTCGGCATCCGTATTCTTCCTCACGGTCTCCAGATCCACGCCCTCGGCGAGCTCGGTGAGCGTGAGCCCGCCGCGGACGCGGTCGACCTCGAAGACGCAGAGGTCGGTGATGACGGTGCTCACGACGCCCTTGCCCGTGAGGGGCAGGCGGCAGTCCTGGACGACCTTGCTGCGGCCCTTCTTGTCGACGTGCTCGGTGGCGACGACGATCTTGGTGCGGTCCGGGTTCGAGACCAGGTCCATGGCGCCGCCCATGCCCTTGAACACCTTGCCCGGGATCATGTAGTTGGCCAGGTCGCCCGTCGCCGACACCTGGAAGGCGCCCAGGATCGACACGTCGACGTGCCCGCCCCGGATCATGCCGAACGACTCGGCGCTGTCGAACGTCGACGCCCCGGGGAGCAGCGTCACCGTCTCCTTGCCCGCGTTGATCAGGTCCGCGTCCGCGTCCGCCTCCGACGCCGGGTACGGGCCCATCCCCAGGATCCCGTTCTCCGACTGCAGCCACACCTTCTTGTCCGCCGGCAGGTACGACGCCGCCAGCGTCGGGATCCCCACCCCGAGGTTGACGTAGTAGCCATCCTGCAGCTCCTGCGCGGCGCGGCGCGCGATGAGGTGGCGCGCGCTGCCGCCGTTGCCTCCGGTTTTACTGCTGCTGCTGGTGTCCGGTTCCGCGATCTTCAGGTTCTCGACGTGCTTCGGCGCCGTCGCCGGCACGATCCGATCGATGAAGATCCCCGGCAGGTCCACGCTGTCCGGGTCGATGGACCCGATGGGCACGATGTTCTCGGCCTCGACGATGGCGATGCGCGCCGCCTTGGCCATCAGGCCGGCGTACGTCTTGGTCGTGTACCTAAGGTGCCGTGTTAGTCTGATCTAACTACATAGAACTGAAATTTTCTCGTATATATAGTTGTGTGTGCGTGTGTGTGCGCGCGCGGTGTAGATAAGTCGGCGGTTGGCTGGTGGGTGGCTTACTTGAAGACGCAGTTGCCCGCCTCGTCGACCTTCCACGCGCGCAGGATCGCCACGTCGCCCGGCAGTGCCGTCTCCATGAGGTACGACTTGCCGTCGAAGATGCGCGTCTCCTTGGGCCGGCCCTGCTCGAGGACGGCCTCGGGCGTGAACCGCGTCGGAATGTCGCCCGTCTCGATGAACGTTTCTATTTAAAAAAAAAAAAAAAAGAATTCTTATTAGCTCGCCAATTCTCTCCTGCCTTCTCCTCTTCTTTTTAATAGACCTGAATTGTGTAAAAGGTTAGTTATGGAGACTACTTACTCCCGCCCGTCCGCGTGTAGAAGGCCGGGATGCCGGCCCCGGCTGCCCGCAGCTTCTCGGCCAGCGTGCCCTGCGGGCACAGCTCGACGGCGATCTGGCCCGTCAGGTACTGGCGCTCGAGCTCCTTGTTCGAGCCGAGGTACGAGAGCACGATGCGGCCGAGGCGGCCGTCCCGGGTCAGCAGGGCCAGCCCACCGTCGCCGGCGCCCGCGTTGTTCGAGACCGCCGTCAGGTTCTTCAGCCCCTTCTGGTGGATCGCCTGGATGAGTGTCTCTGTTTTATCGCGACGCCGGTTAGTCAATGGTGCTTATTGTTAATGAGGACATTTAAGGAAACGATTAACTCGTAAGAGCCGCAACATCGTTACATAGACTCTACACGTGCGAGTATGGACGTAAGTAAGTAGGTGAGTGAGGGGAAACATACCAGCAACGCCACACAGCCCGAAGCCCGCGCTCAGGACCACATCGCCGTCCTTGAGGTCCGCGATAGCCTCATCGGCCGACGCGAAGACCTTAGAGCCGCCGCGCGTCTTTACCGCCGGTGCTTTCCGGTCGGTCGAGTAATACCTGCCGCCGCCATGTCTCTGACTGAACAGGGGCGTCGTCGCGGGCGTCGTCGTCGTCGCTTTTGCGGGTGTAAGCCGAGCGTACTGCCGCGCGCTCGGGACGGCCCAGCGGTACGAGAGCTGGACGGAGGCGCGCTGGAAGAGCGCGTTGCTGCCGCTGCTACAACACCGGACCCGAGCCATGTTGTTCTACCCTGAGGCTTAATATGCGGTGCAATGCGATGTGATGCGCTGCTGGCGTCAGGGTCTCATCGGGCGCGATCCAATTGCTCGATCGAGGAGCTGCTGCAAGTTAATTGGGATTACTACTATGATGGCGACGGAATACGGATACACATATACACAACGCACGGGCTTCAAGTAAGAAGGCATGTATAGCCAGCCGCCGGCTATTGACAGACCTGGCTGGCCTAGTTCAGTGATGAAAGGGACGTCATCGGCAGTTGATTTATGTCCGCGGCCCTTTGTACGCCGCCGCGGTCTCGGGGCGATACCGCAGTGGAGAAAAACCATCCATGTCCGCGGCTAAAGGAACGAACTTAACGTTATGAGAACTCGTGATAGGCATTCATGACCTCACCGAACCTCATCTTCGGTATCGGATAGAGTTTGCTCAACTGTTTTGGCGCCTCATATCGGGATTGAACCATTCAGTCGGCTCGAAGTATAGCCTTTTCGGAATATTTGCAACTACCTAGCTCGTGTTGCTTCCATTGAAGGATCGTGAGCGCTAACTTCAACGATGTGATATTGTTACATGGGTATGCCGAAAGCAAAGGTCCGCTATTATCTACACGTACGTTGCGTTGCGTCCACGAGTGTCACAAGCTCTTACTCGCTTGGTTATAAACAACAATCCAGGTAACCAGTCTATGGATCATCTACCTATGTACGTATGTGCCTAATGCGACATTGACATCGTTTCCAAAACCGCTCAGAGACGGGGTAAACCGCCCCTACCTCCTCTCCCACGATGCTAGTAAAGGCAATGAAAAGGGAAAAGAAAAGAATCAAAAATATGCTAGAAATAACAGTCCATGCCCAACCCGCAACAACATAACATAGCCATAATGTATTGTGACGAACTTGTCTCTACGCGAAATCCCTTCATTAGGTATTAACGCCCTATGCTCTCAACCCTAACGCCCAGCTTGCCCATCTCCGCCGCGTCGATGACGCCCTTGCCGTCGAACAGCCACCTGGGCTTGCGCATGTGGTACGCGATCTTGGCCCAGTCCAGCCTCTGCTTGTCCCTCTTCTCGAGCTCGCCGCCCGTCGCGTGCCCGCTCGTCCGGACGAGCTCGCAGTCGGGACAGTCGTCCGCGCACGCGGGCACCGGCCTGTATCGCTGCAGCGGGTCACTGCCGTCATCGTCGTCGTTGTCCTTGTGGTCGCGGTATGCCGCCGACCGCTGCAGGTATTGATGAAGGGCCAGGACGTCCATTTCGGTCGGCGCTGCTTCCGGTGCGAACGGTCGCGGATCTAGCCGCTCCTCCCCCTCCACCGCTGCGCTATCGTGCCGGGACGCCATGCTACTGCTGCTCCCTAATGGCGTATTCCGGAACTCGTCGCACTCGGTCGTGATGAGGATGGCGTTGCTGCCGTCGCACGCCGCGTACGCGCTCGCGTAAACCTCGACGGGCCCACCCTCTTCCCTGAGCACAGGTTGCTGGTGGTGGCGGTCTGTCAGGAGATTCCTGATCTCGGCCCTGACCACCACGGGGTTGCAGCAGGGGTCGAAGACGGCGATCTCGGCGGGGCTCTCCTCCAGCAGGGTCCGGACGATCTCGAGCGCGGGCGACTCGCGCGTGTCCGAGGTGTCGGCCTTGAACGCGTAGCCGAGCAGCGCGACCTTCTTGCCGGCGAGGGTGTCGTTGAGGCGCGACACCACGCGGCGCGCGAACCGGCCGCGCTGGTACTCGTTGAGCCGCACGACCTGCAGCCAGTACTCGCCCACCTCGCCGAGCCCCAGCGACTCGGCCAGGTACACGAGCCCGAGCACGTCCTTCCTGAAGCAGCTGCCGCCGAACCCGAGGCCCGCGCGCAGGAACCGGCCGCCGATGCGCGGGTCGCGCCCCACCGCCGCCGCCACCTCGTCCACGTCCGCCCCCGTCCGCTCGCACACCGCCGAGATCGCGTTGATGCTGCTGACGCGCTGCGCCAGCATCGCGTTCGCCGCCAGCTTGGCCAGCTCCGACGACCACACGTTGGTCGTCACGACGCGCGCCCGCGGCACCCACGCCGCGTACACGCCCGCCAGCGCCGCCGCCGCGCGCCGCCCCGACGGCGTCTTCGCCGACCCGACGAGCACGCGGTCCGGGTACAGGAGGTCTTTCACGGCCGTGCCGGCGGCGAGGAACTCGGGGTTGGAGAGGATCTCGAAGCGTACGCCCGGGCGGTGGACCGCCAGCTAAGAGTGGGATTTGTTAGCCGAACCCACGTCTAGTTACTTGGTTATAATGGGCGATAGGGGGCTTACGGTATCCTGGACGAGCTGCGCCGTTCTGCAGGGCACCGTCGACTTCTCCACGATGATTGCGCCCGGGCGAGCGTGCAGCGCGACCTCGCTCGTGACGGCTTCAAAGGCTGTCATGTCGGTCGCGCTGCCGGCGCCAGCGCCCCTCAACTTTGTGGGCGTGTTGACCGCGATGAGGACGATGTCTGCTTCGCTGATGCACCCGGCCACCTGGGTCGAGAAAACCAGATTCGGCTGCCGCGGCGGCACGACGGTCATCCCGTCGATTCGCTGCTCGGGGTTGCTCTGGGGCTCACTGTCTGATCTAGAGCAGGTGGAATCGCCCGGTGTCCCGCCGTCCGGCTTGACGGGGTCGTTGACAAATCTGCATTCCTTGGACCCGTCGCGGGCGATGCGGACAATGTCTACCAGTCCCGGCTCATAGATAGGCAGGTGTTTCGAATTCCACCTGCGGATGCGCCGCTCGTCCTTGTCGACGACGGTGACGCGGAGGTGCGGGTTCTGGTAGGCGATGACTGCGGCCGTGGGACCACCTGCATGGCTGTCAAAATCTCGAAGCACGGCTTCTTGCCGACATCATATGCCAGGGAATGCGAGATGAGGGCACAATGCTGCGACCCGCGTATAGAGAAAATGACTAACCGACATAGCCAGCTCCGACACAGCATATGTTGCCAACAGAACGCCTCTCCATGTCGTCATGAGAAGACGTGGCGATCTCTTGGAGGTTCGATGCCTCGAGGTCCAGGTTGTCGATGCCCCGTTCTGCGCGTAGCACAGGGCTGTACGTTGAACTTCCGTCTGGCGTAGTCGGCGCTGTCGAGACATCGGGATAGATGCTACCGTCCGAGTCGGCAACAGCCGCGGGATGCGAGGCGTCCATCGTAACGAGCGAGGCTAAGTATCTGCCCAAACGGCGAGAAGTTCTCCTTATCGTTGAAAGCTTAGAATCCGTCGTCATGAAGGCAGACTAAGGAACAGTATAGCCTTCAAGAAACGTTAAACTTTGGGACAAGAGGTTGTACGAGGATGAACAGGGAAATGGTGGACCGTCATAACTCTTTCTCAGGGAAAGATACGGATTCGAATGGTGGCGCGACTGGTGCAATGCGCATTCAGAGAGTGTGACTGCCTACCTCCTTCTATGTGTCTGGATCTCACAGCAATCATAGAAACACCAACCTTACCTAATGCATGTACTCAATGGGATGCCGATGATCGCTCCGTCAAGTAAGCTACCTCGGTGAATGCCAGACACCTACCAAAGATCTGGGTATATGCTTGATAGGAAGGGACCTCATGGATGAGGTTCGAGGACCTACCCCCTATAGGTTAGGTAAGTATATTCTCAGATAAAGAATCGGACGACAAGTACAAGAATGGCAAAACCTGGCAGTAGCGGGCCGCGTGCTCCCCTGGGGAATCCCTTCTACACTAGGTAGAGGAGAGACAACAGTAACCTAAGGTACCTAACTAAGTGGAAAGAGCAACGTGATCGCGTTGAGCTGCCCGCAGGACCCTTGCTGTGGGTGCATATGGCGTCCCCTTCTCACAAGAAGCCGTATCCAGTGTCCGCTCGAACTCGGCCATGTGTACGATGGGGTCGAGGTGAATGGGGGAAAAGAGACCTGTCAGAAGCGATCTAGCTCACATGAGGTGCACTACGACCTCGCTATACGTATTACATGTACATAGACATTTGAAAACACACTTATCCGGTCCATTATAGAGCTAGTGCGTGAGAGGTACTCTGCTACTAATGCTTCTTATAGCTGGGTACAATGGAATCTTGAGTCTAAGCGGGAACCGTAAAATCGTGCATATATACATACATATACATGTGCCTCACACCAGTCGGGTGTAAGTGCTGGATCGACTAAGGCACATATTGCCATGCGCGAGCCCTTACTAGCATTCACGTATTATATAGCAAGTCTGGGATTCATATTGCACGCTCCGCCGGGACATGATGCATGCTTGGTCTCTAGAGTACATCTTCGATGAGATAAATGTATCAAATCGTCGGTTCAAACGAGATAGGCTTGCTCGGCCAGTAGGCATATGTATGCAAGGAACACTGCAGCTCCGCAAGGACTGGCTACTTATATGTATCGCATTACTGCCTTACCTGGTAATACCCTCGGCCGTAGTAGTCGAGTGGTGAGTGTACCTGTAAGTCGATAGACGCGACTTACATGTATGCAGCTTCTCTTCAACACCGAAATTTTCCCTAGCGTGTGCTCGGGACGAGGTAAGCGGACGCCCAACGAATAAGCGTCCCAGCAACACGGGGGTTCGATCGGGGGTCTTAATTCGCAGGCGGGACGGATGCGATGAAGCTAACCCCTAGTTAGTTGTAGACGGCTTCAGACAATGTCGCTGGCGCATGTGATCTTCGGTGAACATTTGCTCCTCTAATCATATAGGTATAGCTAACAGCATAGCCCATCCAGCCCTGTGAACCGGGGGATACCCATTATAGTAGTGTCTAGGACCCCCGGGTGTTCGCGATGGACATGCGAATTTGCATGTCAGGTATCGTGTCGCTTGAAGGCCGTCCCGTCGAAGTGTGCGTCCGGCGCGGCCTCTGATTGGCGCGCAGACCAGTCTGAAGCCGTCTAGAAATGTGCCGCCGCCAGGGCTTGTCATTGGATGGGGCAAGAATTGAACTGGGGGGATGTCCATGCCGAGACCCAGCCAACCAGCCACCTACATACCTCCTAAACATTGAATCAGGTTGCCCTTTGGGTTCCAAGGATAAGGTTGCTACTAGAGGATACTTGCAAGCCACCGTGATCCTGGTCTTACACATTATGGTTCTTGGTGGGATATCGATATCGGCTAGGTATCAAGGTGACTCGGAGAGGAATCACGAAGCTTTGTCAGAGGCGGTGAATGAACACACGAAATCGTCGGCTCTGCCTACCCGCGTCAGGTACGTGAGGAATCAATGAATGACGAGGCAGCTGAACAGTCCGGTCGTGTGTCTTTTTTCATCAGTATCAGTCATACCTTGACCGCGTGACGCGGAGATAAAATCGTGATACACACACACACATACACACACACACATACACACACAGACCGTGCTAACATAGAGGAAACCTGGTGTTATCTAGCATCTAATGCCCACGAGACGCTTCGTGGTGATGCTCCAGCTTTATTGTCGATACTAGGTAGATGCGCCCAGGCGTGATGACTTGCTCCTATGCTTCTCTTGGAACGATTTGCTGATGAAGACAGGAACGTGGTCCGCATAGATAGTTTCGTCGGCAATATAACTTAAGTTTAGGTCGCTTATTCCCTATATCAGACGACTCAGTCGGAGCACGAGCCTACTTGGACCGATGACAATAGACCGGTTTTAGAAGAAATCAAAGCCGTCTTAGAACATCATCATATCCTTCTTGGACCCTAGACAATAGCGATGGCCGTCGCAGCCCACGACTTAGACGCCTTCCCGTCCGGCCTGCGCGGCCGGCGCATCCTGCTCTGCACCGAGAGCTTCGGGCCCGTGAACGGCGTCTCGCGCACGACGCTGATGCTGGTGGACCACCTGCGCGCGCACGGGGCCCTGGTGGCGGTCGTCGCGCCGCACAACCACACCGGGGCGAACACCTTCTCCGCCGCCGCCGCCGCCGCCGCCGAAGCGGACACCAACAACGACCTGAACGGCGGGTCGTCGTATAACCGGGAAGTGCGCCTCGGGGGGTACCCGCTCCCCTTCAACCCCGAGCTCTCGGTCGTGTACCCGGTGCGCCTCTCGGAGCTGTACCGGCGGACCTCCGGCGCCGGCGCGCCGCCCGACCTCATCTACCTCGCGAGCCCGGCGTCCCTAGGGTTCCAGGTGCTGCTACAGCTCCGACTACAGCAGCAGCAGCAGCAGGCCTCGTCGTCGTCATCGGGGGAGGAAATAGAGGCGCGAAAGGCGCCGCCGCCCGTGCTCTGCAACTTCCAGACGGACCTGGCCGGCTACTGCACGATCCTGTTCCCGTGGCCGCTGGGCGGCGCCGCGAGCCGCGTGTTCGCCGCCGTGCAGGGGTACCTGTTCCGGCACGGGCGCGTGCGCGCCGTCTTCTACCCCAGCGCCTCCGTGCGGCGGTACCTGGCGGGCGTCGCGGGAGTGCCGGGCGCCAAGCTCGAGGTCCTGCGCCGCGGCGTCGACCTCGAGGTCTTCGGCCCGGATCGGCGGTGCGAGGCGCTGAGGAGGGAGTGGGCGCCGCGGGGCGAGGTTATCCTGTTTACTTGCGCGAGGCTGGCCGGCGAGAAGGGCTTCGGGTTCCTCGCGCGGGTAGCCACCGAGCTGGACAGGAGGGGGCTCGACTTCGTGCTCGTGGTCGTCGGCGGAAACCGCAACGCCGTCGTCGAGCGGGAGGTGAAGGAGATGTTCGAGCCGCTGCGGCAGCGGCGGGGGCGGGAGAAAGACGAGGACAGCGGCAGGGGAAACGGGGGCAGGGTCATCTTCACGGGGTTCCGCGTCGGCGCGGCGCTGGCGGCGCACTACGCGTCGGCCGACGTGTTCGTGCACTGCTCGGTGACCGAGACCTTCGGGCTCGTGGTCCTCGAGGCCATGGCCAGCGGGCTGCCCGTGGTGGCGCGCGACGCCGGCGGGCCCTCCGACGTCGTCGACCACGGCCGCACCGGCCTGCTCGTGCCGCCGGACGACCCCGACGCCTTCGTCGACGCCGTCGAGGCGCTTGCGCGAGACCCGGCGCGCTGCGCCCGGCTCGGCGGGGCGGCCCGCGCTGCCGCCGAGGAGGCTACCTGGGAGAGGATCGGGAACAAGGTCGCGTGGAAGATGGCCGATGTCATCGAGGAGGAGGGGCGGTTGAAGAAGTCGGACGGGGCGTACAGGATAACTCCTCATCCTTCTTCTTCAAGACGGTTCCTTCCCGTCTCGTCCCGCCTCGCCGGCTACGCGAACACGGCGCTGGGGCTCCTCGTCATCCTCGCCTTCTGGGCCGGCGTCGGCGCCTACCTCGTCTTCGCCAACGCCGTGCACCTGGCCAAGACGCGCGCGCCGCGCATTCACGCCGCGGTGGGATCGGTTTTTCAGGTGTTGACTCGCTGGCGTGGGACTTCGCGGGCGAGCGAAGACTGAGCCCGTGCGGATGCCTCTATAACAGAGAATTCTGCTGAACGTGGATTCGTCTATATCGGATGTTTCCTGCTCAGACTGAAGGTCATGAATCATACTGGATATACACTCCGATCTTCGAAATTCAAGTCTGATATGTCACATCCAGTTACGTTTGGTTATGATGCACTCCGCGGAATAAATCGATGAAGGCTGCCGCGGACAAGGCATGACGGTAAACCGAGGTCGTCCTCTTATACAGCGAGCCATTTGCTTTTCCCTCTCGTTCTGCCCCCCCGCGCCGTATTTAGAAAACGGGAGGCGCATCGACAGGATATCTGACAGTTTGGAAGAGATAGATGCCCCGCCACCACATATTCTCTAATTTGATAGCGAAATCAGATACTCGAGACGCGCAACACGTTGAACCAGTAATGCTCAGGACTGTTTATTTAAGTCATTGACCTCGACCGTACCGTAGCCGTATCTAATCTGATACCACGACGCTGACCGGAATCTACCTTACGTAGTACGTAGCATGCACGCCGCGCCAAACCCGGGATCGAAATTCGCGACAGGGCTTTCGAAGCAGTCATCGGCATTGAAACAATATTGCAAGGTCGACTGCATGTGCATGTTACATACAGCACGCCAACGACACCACCTCGCAATTTAGTCGTGCTCACGACGATAATGTGAGCCCGTGCTCTGTCGTTACGCAATCTATCCTCGGCGGGCGTAGGGTTGGAATCATCATGGAATACGAAGTGTTTTCCGAGGCATTGCCTATTACACCTTAGGTAGTTAGTTGAAGGATGAGACGACAAGCGCGCCGCCACCGCGTGTTGCGGCTAAGCAGACCCTCCGCGTCCAACGCCCATACCTACACTGTTGAAGGAGCACACCCGGAAAGCTGAACACGACGTCATCCAACGGCTACTCGTGGAATGTCGAAAAAAAGGGTTGGTCGCAGCATGTTTCTTCGCGCCGACATTGTATACCTACTTAAGTTAGGTACGTAAGTTTTAAGCGCGCTCCCTCTTCATCATTTATAAATGAAAACCAACCGATTCCAGCGCCACGGATCACGCAAACATCACGAGCAAGCAAGCAAGCAAGCAAGCAAGCAAGCAAGCAACCCCGCAAGCCCCCCCTCGAAACCTCCCAATCTTCATTCTCGTTACATCGTCAGTCGATCCGACACATGTCAGGCCGTCAGGTCGTCAGAGAACACCTCGTTTTCTTTACCAATTGCTTTTCTTCGTGAGGCGTTGTATTTTTCCTTTTCCCGTCGCAGTCTACGTAGTAGGTACAGAATGAGTCCGCAATCTTACTTGCTGTTGCTTCCATTGGACGCGCAATGCCGGTAGGTCGCCTGCGCAATCTACGGGTAGGTAAGAAAGAGTACGCATGCTGTATGTCGTATCCCCGTCTCCCCTGGACGTATCCGATGATGCTGGTTACCCGCCCCGTTGCCAATGCTAAGCTTCGCCAGGCCCCACAGTTGCTTCGACGCGGCGGTCTCGACTCTCTCTGTCTCGCTCTCTGCAGTGTGTAGAATGTGTTTGTGTGTATTCCTCGTGGCGTCGTTGGCCTGGGAGCTTCTCGTTCCAGCTTTGTGTCAAGGCCTGGAAAGATCCCGTCTGTGACTGCCGGGGAATAGTTCCTTTTGAATCTTCGACATGTCGAGAAATGTCTAGCTAGCTGGGTACGCGGAAGTTGGAAACAGCGGCATCTTGGGAGCTGTCTGAGCCACCAGGAACCAGATCGCTTCGACCCACTATCATGCGATCGGTTCGAGACCTCCGTTGCATTATACCCACCCCGGCTAGAGCATGTCTCTCCACGGGTGACCTAGTGGTCGTCTCTGTGCCTAATCATATCCGTCCCCTGCATCCAGCCAATATCGCCTCCCTTCTCTCTTTCTTCCCTCTTCCCCCTAGTGTGCTAGCACGCCCGTTGATCGGAACATATCGTACATATCCCTTCCCTATCACGGGCAGGACCCCCCCTCACTTTCTCTTCGCCGACGAGACCTTGCACTTAACCGTCGCCAAGCCGTTCGTTGCTCCTAATCAGCCCGAGTAAGCCACGAGACGAACAGGTCGTATTATCTACGTTCTTTTTTATCTTCGTTATATATATACTTAAACCGCCGGCCGGGACCAGTTGTGTGTGTGTTGGACGAATATAATAATTGGCATTTGGGCCCCCGAACGATACGTTAATCTAGAGCCACGCACGAACACGAACACCGACAGGATGATTTGGATCACGGCCGCCGTAGCTTCGCTACTCGCTTCCCCGGCATTCGCCGGCATGGACAGCCGTATGGAGGGCATGATGGTGGGCGCAGCGTATGGCAAGAGGGCGCTGGAGCCCCGACTGGACGACGTGGTGGACCATCACGTGCTGGAGAGCCGGCAGACAGACGGCCAAAAGGTGGCGGCGGACGCGCTGAACATGACGACGTGGGACGACGACACGTCGGCGGCCTGCATGCAGACGCTGTCGCAGCTGACGGCGGCTTCGAACCCGTCGGGCACCGCCATCTGCTACAACCTGGCCAGCCTCGACACCGACGCGGGGACCTTCATGGCGGACCTGCGCCTGTTCCAGATCTCGGCGCCCTCGGGCGAGTTCGAGACCATCCCGCCCGCCGACATCCAGGTCGGCCTCCAGTACAGCGGCGCCTCGGTCTCGCCCGTCAGCCAGGAGAAGAACGCGAGGAGGAGCAGCTTGGCCGATCAAGGTAGCCTGAACAGGCGGCAGAGCTCGCAGCCCGCGCTCCTCCAGACCTACATGTTCGTCGGCCAGATCAACCAGGACGAGATGGCGCAGCCCATGACGATGTAAGAGCCCGCCCACCTATCAGTCTTTCTAATCAGATAATTTTCATTTACGTCCATGTTACTGACGACTTCATATAGGGGCCTCCTGGAAGCGCTGGTAATGCCCACGGTAACGCTGACGGGGCGTGCCGCGGGCGGGCAGCAGGCGAGCACCAACGTGTCGTCGAACGAGGCGGCCTTCGTGCACGGCATCTTCTCGGACGAGGTGGTCATGTCGGACTTCGCGCTGGCGTCGCTGGCGGTCGACGACATGACGGCGCAGCTGCGCGCCGGCCAGGTCGCCTTCGTGCTGCCCGGCGTCCAGCTCATGATATTCCCCGTCGGCCTCGTCATCACCTCCGTCTGGCTCGTCCTCGGCGTCGCCGCCTACGGGTTCGGCACCTACGAGCGGTACCGCTTCCGCGACTCGTACCGCAGCCGCAAGGCCCGCGTTACCGGCACGCCTTACGCCGCCAGGATATGATTGATGTAGACGAGGATGGGGTGAGGTGAGGTGAGGTGAGGTGGAAAGGAAAGATCGCTTGTGATTGGGGCGTTCATTGGAAAGGAGCCGTGGACATACACGCATGAGTGCGTACATTATATGGCGACACGCAATGGTTCAACGGCCGACTATAGAAATGAATTAATTCTCTTCTGCAGATTACTCCATGTTGTACATGTGCTTCAGATGTCCACCAATTCATTTTAGTTAGGTAGAGAGATATACCCCATTACGAAAGGTATTCAGTCACCCAGTCAGGCGTTTACGTTGGTTCTACGAGCTGGGAAGCCATATTGAATATATCCCGTCCGATCAGACGTTTTGGAACCCGGCGGTTTAAATAAAAACAAAACAAGTAAAAGGAGTCCACAACATGATAAGCATTGTAACTCGAATTGCTGCTGTTGAGTGGTTGGCACGTCGATGGTGCAAAGCATCAGAAGTTGGCGCTGACACTAATTATAATAGGTCGATACATTGTGGGTGGCGAAGCTGTCGGCGGCAGCTTAGCTATAGACGGCAACGTATAGAAAGAAGATTCGCGACTCCACGAAGGTCTCATGTCGAAGATAAAGGCTCATCTAGTCGCACCTCTTTATACGAGTTTAAGGCAAGATGACCCTTGCTAGGGACATTATATAGGAAACTTTCGGACATATACAACATGGACTCAGACTCAAACGGACCTATGTTCCAGTATATATACTTGAATAGATGAAAAAAGATGGTAGGGGTAGCCATAACAATTGGAATCTATATAAAGAATATCTACATCACCAGAACAACGATTCTTCAAACCCCACCCACCACCTCCTCCCGCAGTCCATCGTTTACACGCCCTACTTCTCCTCCACGAAAATCCTCTCCCCGGGCCTCCTGACCAGCATCTCGAAGATGTTCGCGAGCTCGTCGAGCAGCTCCTCGGCGACGGTGATCCAGTCCTCGAAGGTCACGATCTCGAACGTCAGCTCGTCGCCCCGGACGAACGCCTGCACCTTCCACTCGCGCAGCGGCTCCAGGTGCGGGTACACCGTCTCGAGGCGGCACGCCGCGACGGCGGAGGACGTGGACGCGGACGCACCGCTATCGCCATCCTTCCCGAACCCGAGCGCCTCGACGTGGAACACGTCCTGGTGCACGACCGTGTCGAACCAGAACTCCCCAGCCCCCCTCTCTCCCCCGTCCAGCGGCGGCGCCGGCCGCCAGTCCGTGCACAGGCGCGCGATCTCCGCGAGCCCCATGCCCTCGTGCGCGGCGCTCGCGATGTGCTGGTCCTGGACGCAGCGCAGGAGATCCAGGGCCGTCCAACCATCACCATCACCGTCCTTATCGTCCGGGCCGCCGAACCGCACGCGCACGGGCACGTACTGCCACGCCGGCCCCGCGGCCGCGTCCCCGCCGAAGTCGGACAGCCCCGGCTGGTTGCGCCCGCTGACGACCTCGCCGAAGACGACGTCGCGCCGCCCCAGCCGCCGCGCCAGGCACAGCGCCCACGCCGCCGTCGGCAGCGTCGCCGCCGTCACGTCGG